>JAMZAV010011090.1:0-48173 GCA_024449915.1 Sweltsa coloradensis | reverse complement strand
CATAAAATAAAAATACGTCCTCATAGCAACCAACCCCAAACCAAACAATCAATCAGAATTACAGCACATAGATTATAATTTAGTAAAAAATACAAATCTGAAGTCAATAAAACCAATGGAATCAATAGTACATTCATAAGCCTCTGCCTTCATACAATCAATTGCATTGGAAACAAAGAACATACAGATTAATATTTTGGATAGCAAATTAAAATGAAATCTATCAATACATTGCACTTGACAAGATTTGTACTGTATAATCATCATCATTATCTGTTGCCTCATCCAACTCTGCGTTGAATCGGCATTAAAGATTGAAAGCCTCTCCATCATTTTCTGTCCTGCCACCACTGTTCCCTTTCCACACATTTCAGCCACCTCCTCGCTGTTCCACATATTTTCTCATATAATATAAAAATAAAAAATAAAAAGTCAGTAGGCCTTCCAGGAAGCCAATTAGAATTTTTATTCTTTAATTTGCGCTCAGACAAATAATGGAAAAAAGTGGAAAAGGGAGAAGAAATGTTCATGGTCTTCTTGGATGTAGAAAAAGCATATGACAGTGTCCCAAGAGCAAAAGCTTGGGAATGCTTAAAAGATGCAGAAGTAGAACAGAGTCTAATAACAAGAATTCAAAGCACATATGTCACAACAAAGAGCTGTGTTCAAACACCATTTGGTAGAACTACTTGGTTTGAAATAAACAGTGGGCTACGGCAAGGTAGTGTGATGTCACCTACATTATTTACCATTGTTATGGATAACATACTGCGTAAAGTTGAACCCACAGAAAGTGAAACGTCTAAAACGATGATATTTGCAGATGATATAGTGAGATGGGGAGATTCCATTGAAGAAGTCCAGAAGAGCGTAGATAGATGGAATGAGGAAACACTGAAGTTTAACATGAAAATAAGCATTGAAAAGAGTGAAACATTAATAGTAACGAAGAAAAGTAAACAAAATCAAAAGAAGATAATACTACGGGGAGAAGAGCTGGCCATTGCAGAAGCATTTAAATACCTCGGAAGTATACTAACAAAAGACGCAAAACTAGATGCTGAAATATCAAGGAGAATTATATTAGCAGACAAATTTTACCACACTGTGCGTAAACTATTATGGAAAGAAGAAATATCATCCAGGTGCAAGATGTCATTGTACAAAATGTATTTCCTCCCAATAATATCATATGCATCCGTGACATGGACAATAGGAGGAAAGGAAGACAGCAGATTACAAGCAACAGAGATGAAATTTTTAAGAAGTTCTGTAGCCTTAACAAAAATAGACAAGGTACGGAGCAAAACAATAAGAAACAAACTAGGAGTGGAAAGTTTACGAAATAAAATAGGAAAAGAAAGACTTCGATGGTATGGGCCACGTACGAAGAATGAAACAAGATAGAATACCAAGAAGAGAATTTGAACGCACATGGGGGGGAGTAAAAAGAGTTGGACGCCCAAGAGATAGATGGAGGGACCAATAAAATGGAACATTGAAGAAAGAGGGAAATCATGGGAAAGAATTAATGAAGAAAGACTCTGGGAGGATAGAAAGAAAGGGGAGAGAACTGGTAGAAATGCCTGTCATAGAAGACATCGAAGTAGATGAGGAGGTGTTGACCTGGCTACAAGCACTAAAAGTCCACAGCCCGAGAAATTGGTGATACGTCACCCCCCGACCTGACTTATGTTGGAACCGGGTGTTTTGATTGTTATTATAAATGTAGGTAACATGATGAGATATGTTTAGTAAATATTTGTTTTATTTTTTTAGGCATTGAAAATTATATTGCATTGTTTAAATATTAAAATTGTACTATGAATCGGGCCTCAGACAAAAAAAAAAACACACCTTCAACCGTAAGATCACGTCACGTGAGAAAGACTTGGTCAAGATGATGTTGCAGTTACAATACTGTTTATTTAGAAAAATATGTGCCCCACAAAGATTAGTCAGCTGACTAATCTTTGGTACCGGTAGCAATCACATATAATTAGATACTCGAATAACTTGAAATCAGTTATTTTGTCAACCAAAAAAGATACAGTATCAACCTTTTCCAGAGGTCAGAAACAATTATTGTCATGAACCAGTGCCTCATCATTTTGTTACACGACAATGCACTCGCTGTGATTGGCATGAGCATCGAGCACGGTGCTGCGTGCCCTTGCAGATGCACACGCACCCACGAGTGCAATCTCGAGTTTGTTATAGTAAATATAGTGAGGTTTTATATTCTAGGCATGGCAGGGCCTACTTAAAATACGTATAATGCCGTCTGGAACAAAGAATAAATAAAATGAAAGGGCATTTAAAGTGTTAAGACAATCACCTAAATATATTTATAGAGAGAAGAAAAAGAAAAACTGTCAGGACATGTTTGGCAAGGGTAAAAAGCATCAGTTAAACACCTACTGCAACCAGTTTATAATAACTTGCTACTTGTTACTTTAATAAGGTTTTTTTAGAGGAGTGCTACCCCAGTTGCTACTAATAATGTAACATGCTACTTGTTTTTTTTTCAGGGGTTGCCACAGAAACACTTTATTACCTTTTACATTTGTATTTTTTTCCCCCTATGCCGAAAGCTTGATTTTCAAATTTTTCTTCCTGGCTATCCAGTAAATATGTGCTTCCTTCTCTGGCCCGCTCGGGTTTAAATTTGGTAGGGGGGTCAATGTCAGATTTAAGTGAGGTATGCTTTTATTTATTCCATCATGCTTTTATCACTTACAAACTGAGATTACTACATATGGCATTATTTACACTGATGGATTCCTTATTCCTTTCACTAACTCATTTATTAACCCAGCCGATAAGACCTTTATTATATTCAGCTCAAATAATGTAGTTGTTGTTTTAAGAGTATTTAATCACACATTCAAAAAACTCAAGCACTTGATGCATGTTATTTAGATTTCTTCAGTTCACATAACAATTATGAAAAATGTGTTAATGTTGTAACATAGTTCAATCCTTTTTGAAGGAAAGTTGATAATTTTCAACGGTCTAAAAGTAATCTTTCGGAACCTCAAAAAAGAGTTTTCCGTGGGTTTAAACTGTTTCGGAAGATGTTCAACACTTTTTCATAATGTTTATGTGAACTGAAGAAATCTTAACACGCGCCAAGAGCTCGGTTCCGTAGAATGTGTGATGAATACTCTTAGTTACCAAATAAGATAGATATTAAACAAATTTAGGAGTGCCTAAAAAAGGGAGAAAAGCTACTTAATCAACAGATTGTGAAAGAAAGATACAAAAATAATTCATTTCTTTAAAATTCTTTAAAATCTTGTTGTTGGTGGAGGTGACAAATACACAAATCTTTATAAGTCAGGTTTGGGGGTGAGGCTATAGCCCCCTCTCCCCGTATCAAAGGGCAGCAAAATCATTCTGTATTATCATTGTCGAAGGCAAGTCTTGGGGATGTAAAGGTCGTGTTTGGTTTCAGACACATTTGAAAACTGGGTTTATTTTTGAGGTGAAGTTCACATATTACAGTTCATACCAGGTTTCTAGCGTTATATTTTAGTGCCAGCTTGGCTTTTTATTTATTTATTTTTTTATTTACCGTCCGGCTATCCTATTCAGTTAAAACTGATTTCAAATTTAGGACAACAAAATAAATCTAAATTAGCAATTACATAGATGCAGACACATCAATGAACTACAGTTAAGTAAATATTTGAAATACTAATATTTTGACAAATGTATTAAAACACAATAATTTTGGAATAACCTACTTGGTTTAGCCGCTTGCAGAACTGCCTGATGCCTTGAGGACGGTGTTGTAGATGATTTTCTGATCGTCCGTGGGAAATTCCAATTGGCCGGATAGGAGCACGTTATATCCCCTGCGTAGCCGCAGTAGTTGCCTCCCATGTCGAACAAGCTGGTGAATCATATGAAAGCTCGTCAAGGCCAAACCCACAACTAAAGCAAGTGTGTCTCTCTTACTCTAGTCAACATATAAATAGATGTGTACAAACTATCTACAGCTATATTGGATAACCAGATAATATGAAAAAGAGTTTATAAACCATAATAGGGTACCTTGTGAACTCTTGATTACTTTTGTCCCCATATTCCCCCACTTTCAATTTTTTCCAAAATACCTTACTTGTCTTAGCCACATGTTACAAAGATTTCACTATAGTAATTATATTCCATCCCCATTTTTTCCATATATACCTGTACTATCTTCCAGCATGCTTCACTACAACATATTTCCTACTTAAAATGTATTTTAATAATGCATATAAATGTACGTGCAGTAACTGTCGTTTCTTAGTTAGCTGTGTTTGTGTATTGTATTTGTAACAGCTGCTACATCGGATTTTTGCAGATGGTGCCGTCACCGGTGGGCTAGTTCTAGCTAGCCAATAAGCGGCCCCTAATTTAAAATACTGATTGCTCATTGGTCCACCGATGCCGCCAGCATTTGCAGTCTTCTGATGAGGCAGCGATATTATATACTGTGAGTTTTAATTATATTTATTCAAATTTTATAGGCCCTAGCCTTCTATTACTCTTACAATTAGTAGTCAAGAAAAAAATAAGTAAAATAAGATTGAGGACAGCTTTATAGAACAATAATAGGCTGAGACAAGTAATTGGGGTGCAAATAAAAGTCAATTTTCGTTTTTATTATACCCTAAAGCAGTGAATTGATGGTGAAAATAAATCAACATTTAGTTGAAAGCTCTATCTCTCTCCCCCCTGATATTTTTTTAAATTTTGGGTGTGGGACCTTGTAAAAGAAATTATTGCAGATTACAATAAAATGTAGTTATAAGAATTCAGATGCAGATATTTGTAGTGGAACGTATTTCAATCTTTGGTTTTGTTCTGACTAAAAGCAGTGAATTAGTGTTGAAAATGATTTATAATGAACAGCTTTTAGCAGTAAAAATTTCGTTTTTAACATAAATATTAAATACCTGCCTCTGAATTAATAGGTCTTAAAACCCAATTTCAAGGGTTGGTAATGAATGATATAGTAGCACCGAGACTTGGAAATACTGCCCTTACCACATATCTCCGTTATTAATGGTCCTGTTATTGGGCGCCCCTGCGTGTCCGTAGTGCAACACGGCCCCATTCTCTCCGCTCCCGCATATACACGTGTAGGACACGTGTCGACACCCGCCCACATAGTACACGTACTGGAGGAACACGGCCTCACACTGGTACTCCTTCATGCCGTCGCGCACCTTGCGCATCACTTGGATGTGCGCGTCCGACGAGACCTTGTTCACGTAGCGCATCACTTGCTGCTCGATGGGAGTCTTGATCACGCGGCTAGAAACACGAACGAAATGCATTTAGTTTTATTATTCTACCGTACAGAGTTTATTTACTTACCATCTGTTTTACTGCTTTCAGAATATTCTTTTTTCATTTTTTATTAATCTGTAGCTTGCCAACAAAAACATTGTCAAATAATTAGGGTAAAAATTAAAACTAAAATAATACCAGACACATGAGCAGCAAAATTAGATAAACATTCACAGAACTGTACAATCCTGCATTCTTAAAATTTACACAAAAATACAACTAAATAACAAAACGTTAGTGTGTGAATAATAGTTGTTATTAATTTTTATTTATCATCATTTTACTGGAGATGGTTATGAAATCATCAAGGCATTATAGTTTCCAATCTCCAGTAAATCCTCTTAAGCTTTTCGCTTGAAGGCTACACCACAGGGAGAATATATTTAATATTGTGACTTGTGAGAAAGTTGGACGTTTGGGCGGGGTTGGACGTGGCAACAGATAATAATGACATGAGGAAGTTTGTTTTAAATTTTACTGCACAGATAAATAGGGCTATGAACATTTAAATTTAAATGAAGGAATGACAATGTTGATACAATATATATATATATATAGTAATTAGTAAATAGGCCCTAGAAAAAGGGTGGGGAAACAACGTCGGGAGTTCTTTACTTCTTTTCGATATCGATTTCCTCCCAATAATTTTTGAAATTAAATTGCTTCCCTGCTTTAAATTTTACTGTGACAAAAAAATTGAAATTCCGATGTAGGCCCAACTGTTTTGTAGTCTCGCACAAATTGAGGTCTGCCTTTTTCTGCTGTAGAAAACAAGCCATTTCAAACGACTTGAATAACGCTTGCAAGGAACAAATAAATGCACATCATGAGATCTGTGAATGTGGTCCAATGGGACTAGAATATGTTTAAAAGTGTTGTGTGACGACGTTCAAAAACGTTCAAAAAATTGCCTCCGGCGACTAGGGCTTACCGTAGACCACTCCCTAGCCCAAGCAAGTTACGATTTTATGAGGCGAGTCATGGATTGGAAGGGTTTTTTTGTAGGTTGATGTCAATTATTTGTCTTCGATGCTGATTTTTCATTTTTCCCATCGATGTCTAACCACAATACTATTGTGCATGGTTATTACATTTAGAGGAAGCATCGTACACGCCAACATTAAATGTGTCCCATATATCCTACGTCATTATAAACACTTGTAAATAACAAAACAAAGATGAAGGTCCTCAGAACGCACAGCCCCAAACCCAATGTATGTGGGGGAAAATTAATTAGTAGGTGGGTGATAATTGTTAGTTGATTATTATTTATTAGGCCTAATGATCAGATACAGTTTAATATTTGAATTTTTTAATGGTTTAATTACATTTATGGTGGCATAACAAGTAGGCCTAGGCCTACATAATCACAACAAATAACAAGTAGGCCTACAACAACATGAACTTAAAACATTACATAAATATCATTTGCAGGTAATAAAAATAGCTACTATGTATGTAGGGCCTACATCAGAAAAATACAGGGTAGAGGGTAGCCTATAATTTGATGACAATGGGTAAGATGATAATTCAACAATAATGATATGGATTCCAAATGTGAATTTCCCTTTGACCAATCATAGCATAGCACATACGCTGGTTAGTTAGTACATTGTCGTCCTGACCAATGATTCACACTAGGACAAAACCAACAAACAGGTTTTTGGAACGAGGTGGACACTAAAAACATGTACACAATAAAATATAGTAGAGAAAAACAACGGTTACATTTATTGTATTTTAGTCGAGTTTGTATTTTTAATTTCCAGGAGGAAAACAAAGCCAACTTTAGATTAGCATAGTGAACATATCAAAAACACTTGGCCGCTGATTGGAGCTCGCGCCTTCGCTTCCCTCACAACGCAGAACTGTCAACTGGCATTAAAAATATAGGCCTACCTCTATAATGAATGGTACCGTAGAGCAAAGAAAAATTAAAAATGTCATGAGTTCCGGTAACTTAGCAGCAAGCCAGCCCCGGGCGGGTCGAGGGATGAATTTTGTAATTTCAGTATTTCATTCCATATTGTACTTTAATTTAATGTCAGGGGAATTATAATAGCACTCCACTATGGAAAATGGTCATTTTCAGTAGCACCCAAATTTAAATAACGTTAAGCACATAGGCTACTAGTGCCCAAACAGAATAGAATACAAAACAAATTTTTACAGAGTGTGCATTACATCATTGCCAAACTATTCCTCCTTCCCGCCAAGCCAAGACACTAAACATAATAATTTTTATAGGCCTATGAGAGATAAGATTGTTGTGTTTAGGAATAACAACATTGTGTAAGACTAGACAAAGTCCAAAATCATAACCAAATTAGTGACAAGAACGCCACGATTTATTGAAAGATGTGAGTTTGCACCGTTTTGTACATTTTGAACATACGGTAGGGCTACATACCTTACCTATATTTTCCATCAATCATTAGGTACAGGGCAAAATTTTTGCATTGGCTTACTCGGAAAGGTAGGCCAAATGCCTATCCTCGTAATGAATTGTTTTTAAAATTTGGTCACAATATTTTTTTGTAAATGTGCCTAATGACCAAAAATTAGTATTTTTATGGACCCCAAGGATTTGCAGGAAAATCTGCATCTTAATGATTAAAATGCCAAGGGCTCACCGTTTGCTAGAATCCATCGACTAGAAAAATTGACTGTATATTATTCAAATAAGCATTTCTGAAAAAGAAAATTCCTTATCTGCATTTTTTTAAAAACAGGCCTCTATGGCATTGGTCTAGCCTTGCCCACACAATAATTTTTAGGACTAGGCATATAGGCCTATTCAACCATTAGAATAGGATAATGTGTGGGCAAGATGTGTAGAATAGGCCCTAGCCTATTATAGCAAAGAGCACAGTCTGTACTTATTTCAGTTGAAGCTATTTTGGCAATTGAGTTGCCCTATCTAGACATAAAATAAGTAATCATCATTTTCTTTGGGTAAATCTTTCACGTTTATTCAATAATTTAGTGGAGGTGACAGGCCTACAATTTAATACTGGTACCAGGGTAGCCGATTTAATTCATTCACGCCTAACACAGGCCTACTACATATTGTGAATGTAAAATCACAGCTTAGATGCACAGATCAATTTTTGATTAAATTAGGCCTAACTCAGGTAGAGCATAGAGAGACTACCCTACTGATTTACGAGAACAGCGCTTTCTCTGCACTTCTTACTTTTTGGACAAGATAAGATTCAAGAGTTTGTGGATGAACATGAAGTTTTGCAAGTTTATCGTACTCCAGATCCACAACCCTCATTCCCAATTTTCTGAAATGTCTTTTGCGCATTACCTGTGGCCCCAAGAGGTATTTCCCCTCCGAACAGTAATGCTCAGGTATATGAATCAAGATGGCTATGTACACATTAGGCTCGCTCCGCATTTTGAACTGTAGCATAGATGTGACCATACCTCTGGGATGGAACAACACGTCGATAACGTACAGACCCATCGTTGGTAACTGACCCAGCACAACCGACGTTGTCAACATGTCCACACCGCCCGCTATTCGACTGAGAGGTTCGTAGATGTTATTGACCATACGCTTCACCCGGCCATCCTGCCACAAGCTCTTAGCAGAGTGATCCTTGGGCAACAGAGGACCACGATAATCAGGGCATTCAAGTGTCATTGCCGTGTCAAACAGTTTCAGTTTAGTTCTCATCAGCTGAAGTACATTTACGTCAGTAGTGGAATGAAGTCTGTCCAAGAAATATGGGTTGAACATTTTCTTAATGAAATTGTAAGGGTGTTTTTCTAGATATACGCAACTCAACATTAAATCGAGAGCATCTTCCGGACGAAACTGGGTAAACTTGTTGTCCATAACTTTTTCTAAAACCTTCCAAAACTTGATGCCATTTGGTGGAGAGAAGTCAAGAAGACCAAACGGAACAAAGAAAGATTTAACGAGGTTTGGAGGAAGCGAAGTACCATGCTCTGTGAAGTATTCAGCGCACCCTTCCATAATGTGGCATGAACGTATACGGAATTGAGCACAATAATCCAATATAGCTGCTAGCACAACAGGGTTTTTGATAGTTAGTACTTTAGCTACAACAAACTGTTCTAAAGCAGATTTGATTCCATTGTCCACATATTCCAAAGCACTAAATCCTCTCACAATGCGAATCACCTCATCTTCGCTTGCCAAGTTTATGTTGCCACTAAGCCAACGTGAGAAGATAACCATCACACGTTGGGGGGAGGACTTTACCTCAAAGAGTACGGCCAAAGCATCTGCAATTGTCCTTCCCGGTAGCCTCCACCAAACATTTAGAATTCTCTTCTCCAGGATTTTTAGTAACACGCTTCGACTTTGTTCAAACATTGGTAATATTCTAAAGAGTTCATTTATGTTGGTTTCAGTAATTTCTTCATCGTTATCTACAATACCAACCCAAAGTTTGTCCATATCGTATTTCTTGGCCGTTTTTAAAGATGAAAATACGCTTGCAACTTCACAAATTTGAGGAACTGTAAACTTGTTGGCCATAGCTCGGTTTAGGACCTCTTCACAAAGCTTTTCTCTGTACTGGCAATTGGCTCCTCCGGAAATGTCACGAGAAATTGCGTTTAGCCCTTCCAAGACTATTTGCACATCTGAACTGCACGATATGGTATGAACTAGTTCATTCATCGTAGCAGTTCTGGAGAAGTAATTTGGCAGCGGAACTTCATCAGTATTCTTAGCACGTCGGTTTCGTACTGGTTGAATATTCTCCAGCTCAATAATCTTCTTGAGTGTTTCAAGGGCCACTTTAGGAGTCTTTTCCTCCTCGGGAATGCTTGCAAGCAAATGTAAAACACCTTTCACAGAGAAACAACGTTTGAGTCCACTCATAATTGCATTATATTCTGCTAGATTTTCACTCTCTGTGTAAGTCTTTTTAGGTAGGGCTACATTTTCTGGTTCTAGTAGGTCGAGCTGACGAGGCACAGCAGTTGTCAAATTATGCATTGTGACCATACTCGAGTCTTGAACTTTACGAACGAATTCTGGTAGCTCACGGATGTCTACGTTGTCTTGTAATAATACTGTTGATTGTCCTAAATCCTCCTGGTTAGTGCTCTTGAAGAAAGCTTGCGGTCTTGTCCTGGGCCTAGGCCTATACACATTGGCTCCCACACACATGCCAGAGTTCATTAACCATTTGTCAAGTAGCAAAATCCCACCACTTCTTGTTATAATTTTACCCACCACTTGTTGAGACATCATAAACTCTGAATAATAGTAAATACATACAATAGCAAATTGTAAATTATAAAAAGGTAGAACAACCGTGTGGTTATAATAGAACTAGGCCTACAACAGAATCATACCGGCACAACAAAAAACAACACGAACAGCTGATTGAAAACCAGGTGTGCCACACTACGAAAATGAAAAATACGACGAGTCACCGCACTCTAAAGCTTTAGTACGCACAGAATCGTGGCGCACTTTTTCAAACGCATTATTTTTACGAAAATGCAACTTTACGAATAGAAGACATACATAACAAAATGTAAAATACCCAAACTAAGTGAATGTATAGTATTGGTAAAATACTAAATACTGTATGCATGTAATTTATTTTTAGAAGCCTGTGTTCTGGGACAACTCAAATAATGATGACATATGATTTCTAACTAAATTTAACCCCCCCTAATCAAAGTTAGTCACAAAAAGTGTGAAGCCCCCCCCCCCCCCAAAAAAAAAATCAGTGCAAGCAATTTGAAGAGAAGTGAAAATTGTATTATTAAGCGAGCGTAGCGAGCGTCTCCACTTGACTCTTATGGCTCGAATGTCTGTTATGTTTTTTGTTTTTTTTCTGTTACTGCTTCGGTACAGGTCGCACCGTTTCTCTGATCGACCTGAAATTTTGCACACATGTACATACCACTTATGCGAGTTGCTGTATAGTTTTGTGACAAAATCGTTCAAAAAGTTAAAAAGTTACATTAAAGTTAATCGAAAGTTTTTTTTTCAAACTAAACGGCGACAAAATCTGAGGTGGACAAATCATTTAGAATGTCCGTCCGGTCACGAATATGTTAATTTTGTTTTGATCCGATAAGTAGTGTAGATGGAAATTACATTATAACAAAGTACCGTTACCATGGCAACGGAAAGTCACACAGCTTTTTTGGCTCATGATAGCGGTCGAACGGAGGCTCGGATCGAGTTGAAATTTTGACCATCCGCAAGCTTAATTCCCGATTAAATGACATTAGTTTTGTGGCAAAATCGTTCAAAAAGTTATAAAGTTACATGAAAGTTAATCTAAAGTTTTTTTTTAAAACTAAACGGCGACAAAATCTGAGGTAGCCAAATCATTTAGAATGTCCGTCCGGTCACGAATATGTTAATTTTATTTTGATCCGATAAGTAGTGTAGATAGAAATTACATTTTAACAAAAGTAACGTTACCATGGCAACGAAAAGTCGCACGAGAATTCTGGTCACTATGCACTGCCACCTAGAAGTAATCAAGAGTTAAAATATTTTTCCCAAAGAAATGATGTCAAGGTCCTCTAGATGGCGGTGGATTTTATCCATTCTCTCCTATTTTACAAATTTTCAGCTAAATCGGTCAAGACCTTAAAGACTTATTGGTGTGTAACATTATGGGAATGTCGTACTCGGGTCGTGTTGCACGTACCGGTGCTCGCTCAACAACGCGACGGGACTTTAGCGTTTTCCTAAGTAAGTAGGTAGGCCCTACCATAATGTAGTAATCTTACTATGAGGCAAGAAAGAAAGAAATCATAAAAATGTGAACAACTGCATTTGGATTAAAAATTAAAATAAAATTCAACACTAAGAGAAGCTGACTAGCACCAGATTATATTACTTTCATAATTTTACTTTTTTCTCGCCTTGCATTGATACAGCATGAAAAATAGAATTATAGAAGAACATGCACTAAAACTCGGCAAATCAAACCAAACCACTGCATATTATGGTACATCGCTGCAATTCAATATTTTACCTGGATTTTAACTAACCTCCAAATTTTTTATAACGACTGGGTAACATCACAGTACTGGCATCTAGGTACTATACAGACATTACTTACCGTACCTCACAATAAAAAATAAAACACAAACCAACCATTTCTAAGAAAATGTAATATCATAAAGCACATATTAGTGATAGTGATAGATCATGGAAAGCATTTTCTATTGTTAAGTATGAATATAGACAAGGAATGACATTGAGTGGGAAACAGATTCAGAACCAGAGACTTGGAATGAAATAGTGATCAACTCTTCGAAAAGCAACGTTCTTGGGAAACATTTCAAATATTTCTCTTCCACCAGTTTTTACAGTAGAATGTCACATACATCGCAGACCACCTATTCTAAGTCGTGATTCACAAACAAATGGAATGATCTTGATGGCAATGATTACACATTGATCAATGTGTAGTGATAGTGATGGGGAGCAATGGAGAGAAAGATGTGACATGTCCCACCAACGCTGAAACCCACAGGTACAGCACAGACATGGGAAGGAGTCAACTCTTTGAAATAAGAATTAGATTCAACTAAAAAATAAGCCAAATAGAGCTAATATCATCATATTCACAAATGATTTTAGCGACTGGTAATATGATAGTACGGAAACTCACCATTCCACAATTTCTGGATGCAGCAGTTTGTTGTCTACTTTGAATCTGGAAATAGAAATGGAAAAACATATATTTTGCAAAAAATAAAGTGCTTCTGAACAAACCTTGCCAGTGCTGAGATCAACAGATAGATCATTGTCATATTAACAGTGGGCCCAAATTTAGAATACCGATCGCTGATTGGCCTCGATTCACCTGTCGATACCAGAAGTATTTGCTGTGGAACTTTTCTACAGACGTGTATTTTTGTATCATTACAAACACAAAACAAAGTAGAAACACAAAATATAAAAACAATTTACATCCTGTATACACATTATAATGTACATCACACCTACAAACTTGGGTGAAAAAGGATGTGGTAGTCAGTTACACAAGGGAAAATGGTAAAGCTTTGCAGCTTACAAGGAATCTCCAGAGCTGTGGATGAACATACCTACCATGTTCAGCGTTTGCATTGCTACTGTGGACTATAAATTGAAAACATAACCAGGAATATGAATTAAAAATAACACTCGAGAGTTTGTTAGCTGGTTTTCAAGCACTCTTGGAAAACACAGAAAAATTATATCACCGAGGCTAATAAATTACTGTAAATACTTATTAGACTATATTATCTAGTGCAAAATATCATTAGTTTATTTTTGTATTACTATTAGACTCTTTATATTTTACAGAAGAGTAACAGAAAGAGTGTACCTAGGTCCGTTAGCTTTTTCACCGGACAAGTTTGCGTAACTGACCTATTCGAGTAATGCACCTGCATAGATTCAGAGTTTTCTATCCTAAAATTAATGCAGTATGTGTCCGGTTTGAGCCAGTATTTATTCTATCGCAACAGCTGAAACATGGTGTACTTTAAACTGCCGTGACGTCTTTAATTTTATTTCCAAAAATTCAAAATTTGACTTTTATGTCAAAAATAAAATAAATTGGGGGACTTACACCCAGCGTCTGGAACAGCCTTAATATAACATATTATGGTGTGTAGTAAAACACATCTTTTTTAGTGGTAGATACTAGATACATATTTTTTGCTCATACAACACAGTCGGTGGTTCGGTGCAGACCATAACACACACGAAAACAATCTTATCATATCTTCTGATCCTGAACATTTCAATAGAACCATAGATGCCTAGTAGGTAGTTACATTATTAAACATTATGTTTATTATGAAAAGTCAACAAAGAATGGTGTGCTTACTCTTTGATGCCATCAAACGTTGCTTCCGCGCAGGTAAGATCACTGTCAGTATTGACACCGTGCTGAAACAAAAACACGCGTTTACAATGTCCGACTGCGAATGTGACGCAGGCACTTAGAGTAGAGTTTTTATTTGCCATTTGATCGGTACATTGTATATATATAGGCATCGGCAAAACTATGCTAAAACTAGGGTAGGCCTAGTGACTAAAATATAATAATATAACAACATACTATACCAATTAAATGCAAAAATATATAGATATATATAGGTATATATACAGATCATCTTACATTGTAACATTACTTACTAGTTGCTAGGTGCAGATATCATTAATTAAATTAAATTAAAATTAAAAGAGTAAATGAGTGAGTGAGTAATTAAAAGAATTCTTTAATAGTATAAAAACTTTAAGCAGTAAGGAACAGTTTCAAGTGATGTTTAAAAGAATACATTGTGGGGCAGGATTTTTTGTTGGTAAATCACATTTGCATATCCAGAATTAGAACAAGTCGATGAAAACCTCAGTGAAACTATCGAAGACTAAAAAACACGTTGTTACACAATTGTTATCAAGTTTTACGCATGTTATTGCCCACATAAAAACAAAGTTCTTACTTCTTCCGTTAGTTAGGGCACAAATATGATTATTTATTTATTTCAGTCCACAGACATGTGCATAAGACACTTTCTAATCTTTGCTTATACTTATACAATACATGATACATGGCAGTTATTTCAAAACAATAACAAATACACAAACACTTAATACAAACAAAGTTAAAGTGTAAAATAATTTTCTTTGATCAAACTTAAATTTAGCACAGGTAGGAGAATGGACAAACTTGGTTGGTTGGGACATTTTGTTTGTTTGATATTATTCAATGTAGTCTCATGGATGGCATCAAGCCATGGATGGGTAAGGGAACATTACAACACTCATATCCACATTTATAATTCGAAAATGTGATTTGTTTGTCGCATATGATTTATTCAATAACTTGAGAGCGTAAACTTTCAGGATTATTTTTTCAATAACAATTGGGCACAAGCCAGCCCAGCTCAGATAACCGGAATAATTGGATAACGGGGATTGGGGACTCTGGAGTCACAGATTGTCAACAAGGCATTGGAGAACACACACAAATCATAAAAACCTTATTGAGTATTTGCATGGAGTCACATGTAAATGTCTAGATATTACGATTAGTGTGATTTATTATATTTTGGATCCCAATTCCCACAAGTGCAATACACTATTATTATACAAGACTTTCATCGTTACATTGGGGGCTCATTGGGGGCTTGATCAATAATTGCAAAATGTGAATTTTAACATGCAATAAACAATACAATCATGAAATACAACCTGTATGAAGTGAATGTGATTGTAAATCTTCTTCTTCTTCTTCTTTTCTTCTTTCCATATGCCCGCATTTTTGGCTTACTGGGCCATCATGCATTTCCTGGTTTTCCAGTAGAGACAGGTTTCTTTTTCCTCATAGTTCATGCCGAGCGGAAGGGCATCAATTTCGTCTTTAAGACTTGAACATCCAGATGCTCTCTGTTCTGTTCTTCCTTCCCACATAGACCGCAGGTACTGCTATCAGTGATTCCTATCCGATGTAGGTGCTTTGCAAGCAGATCATGTCCTGTTTGAAGTCTAAACTGTGCAGTAGCTGTCCGTCTATTTTCATGATGTTTGACCTTTCCAGCAGTTATATTTTGCCATGCTTTTCCTTTCCCTTTATCAATCCACTCTTTTTGCACTCTCCTCTTGGTTGCTGTGCTAAGATGTGCCTTTACCGATGAATGTGACAGATTCTTGACTACTTGGGGCATTTTGCTGCCTCTCTTTGCCAGGTAATCTGCCTTCTCATTACCATACACTTCACATTGTGCTGGAATCCATTGCAGCACTACCTGTCTGGCATCATAATAAAGCCTTAGCAGCAGTAGCTTGCATTCTTTCACCTCATTATCCACCCTCTCTTTACATACAATGGCCTGAATTGCTGTCTTTGAGTCCGACATTATCACTATTTTCTTATCTTGATGTTCACTTATCTTCTCGTAAATGATACAGGTCTACTATTTATTGAAAAACCTATACATAGTCTGAGAAGAAGAAAAAATGTAATTTAAATAAAGCTAATTAAAAATGCATAAATGGAAATAAACTAATAATAAATATGGATGTGAAATAAATAAAAATCCATTCAAAGGAAACTAAAGAATGTACAAGATTATTTTGTTGTTGATAGTTCTTATTATCACTTGTGTATTTGTATTAGTGATGGTGGTGGTGATTTTTATGAAATTATGTGTGTATAGGATCTACGACTATCATGTGAATTTTTAAGCAACTCTTTCAATATAAACAATGCCAATTGGTGCATGAACAGCGGACGTCTTTGTTGGTGAATGACATAATTAGCACATCCTGTGGTCTGCTACCTCCTAGCTAGAAGGACAAGGGACCTCCGTGTGCGGGACTGTAAGGTTGTCCTTCAGGTCATTACACAGGGACTGCAGTGGCACCGTATGCCCATGGAACCAGTGGCGTAACTATAGGGGGGGGGGGCGATCGACCCCCCAAATGTTTTAGAGGGGGTGGTGAGGACACAATTTTGTGGCAAGATTTTCAAATTGACAATCTTCACAATTTTATAAATTATCGGCGAAACCACGTTAAAACTTAAAACCTATTAAAATACCACCATTGCAATGTTAAATTTTTAAAAAATCGGGGCTATGATGGGCCCCTAACTTGCGCTAGCGAGCGGTCATTCTCCCAAACCCGCCAGTGCAGGACACATACATTTCCCCAAACAACCAAACAACTTCTTCATGGGCAGTTCTAAAGAAAATGTTAGCCCCCCCAAAAAACAAGGGCTATTTTACGCCACTGCTTGAAACAATTGTTTCGGGAAAATTATGCATCCTGGTACAATGGGGGGTCTGGGGGGACAGTGGCGTCGGGAACAGGGGGGGGCAAGGGGGGCATTGCCCCCCCCTAAACTTTCATGCCATGGGGGCATAGGGGGCAGATTTTAGAGTTGAAAAATCAAGATTTCTACTCTACTTTTTGGGAAAGCAACATCGGATGATCTGTCAACAATTCATTTCCAGGAGAAACAACCCAACAATAGCAGGAATGTTATTTTGGCTGACGTACCCCATGCCGACTATCTTTATAACCAGCCACCAGTCTTGTATTGTGTGTTTGTCACTCACTTCAGTGAGAGTGGACACGTGACTCAGACTCACGTCTAATCCAAACATCCCTTTGAATGATTTGCTAGAGTATTGGCAGACGCAAGTTGGGATTTGGTTCCCTCGTGTCGCATCGTTATGCGTAAAGTCATCTTGGAGTGGTGTAGTGATTGTAGCGAAGTGGCAAGTGGGAAGATTATTCCTCTTATAATATAAATAGTGTAGTCTGAGTGTAAGTGTGTGTAGTGTTTGTCACTGTTTTGTGTTTAAATGGGGGTTTTTGGTTAAAAGGGTTCATTTCTAAGAAAATGTAATATCCTAAAGCAATATTAGTGATAGTGATAGATCATGGAAGCATTCTATTGGTAAGTATGAATATAGACAATGGAATAGTACATTGATAGGGATAACAGATCAGAACCAGAGACTTGGGGAATGAAAATAGTGATCAACTCTTCGAAAAGCAACGTTCTTTTGGAAACATTTCAAATATATTTCTCTTCCACCAGTTTTTACAGTAGAATGTCACATACATCGACAGACCATCTATTATAAGTCGTGATTCACAAAACAAATGGAATGATCTTGATGGCAATGATTACACATTGATCTTGGTGATAGTAATGGAATGGGAAGCAATGGATGAGAAGATTGTGACATGTCCCACCAACGCTGAAACCCACAGGTACAGCACAGACATGGGAAGGAGTCAAACTCTTTGAAATAAGAATTAGATTCAACTAAAAAATAAGCCAAATAGAGCTAATATCATCATATTACACAAATGATTTTAGCGACTGGTCATATGATAGTACGGAAACTCACATTCCACAATTTCTGGATGCACAGTTTGTTGTCTCTTTGAATCTGGAAAAGAAAGGATAAACATATATTTTGCAATAAATGAAGTGCTTCTGAAACAAACCTTGCCCCCCCAGTGCTGAGATCAACAGAAGATCCATTGTCAGTATTAACCAGTGGGCCACCCAACTTTAGACTAACGAATCGCAATGATTTGGCCTCGATTCACCTGTCGATACCAGAAGTATTTGCTGTGGAACTTTTCTGACAGACGTGTATTTTTGTATATTAAACACACAAAACTAACAGTAGAAACACAAAATATAAAAACAATTACATCCTGTTATACACATATAATGTACATCACAACCTTAAAACTTGGGTGGAAAAAGGCTGTGGTAGTCACAGAGTTACACAAGGGAAAAATGGTAAAGCTTTGCAGCTTACAAGGAATCTCCAGAGCTGTGGAGTTGTAACATACCTACCATGTTCAGCGTTTGCATTGCTATCTATGGACTAAATGAAATACATAACAGGAATATGAATTAAAAATAACACTCGAGATGTTTGTTAGCTGTTTTCAACACTACCTTGTGGAAAACACAGAAATATATATATCACCGAGGCTAATAAATACGTTAAATATGTTATTAGACTTATTATCTAGTGCCAAAATATCATTAGTGATTTTGTATTACTATTGATACTATTTATTATTTTTACATAGAAAGAGTAACAGAACGAGTGTACCTAAGGTTCCGTTAGCTTTTCACGGACAGTTTGCGTTAACTGCACCTATGGAGTAATGCACCTGTAATAGGTTCAGAGTTTTCTATCCTAAATTAATGCAGTATGTGGATCCGGTGTGAGCCAGTATTTATTCTATGCAACAGTGAAAAACATGGTGTACTTTAAAACCCGCCGTGACGTCTTTAATTGTGATTTCCAAAAATTTCAGATAATTATGATCTTTTATGTCAAAAATAAAATAAATTGGGGGACTTACACCAGCGTCTGGAACAGCCTTAATATAACATATTATTGTGTGTGTTATGTAAAACACATCTTTTTTAGTGGTAAGAATACCTAGATACATATTTTTTGCTCATACAACAGCAGTCGGTGGTTCGGTGCAGGACCATAACACACACGAAAACAAATCTTTAATTAGAAGATCTAACCTTGTGATCCAGAACATTTCAAATAGCGGACCAATAGATGCCCAGTAGGTAGTTACATTGATTAAACATTATGTTTATTATGACAAGTCAAAAAAGGAATGATGCGCTTACTCTTGTATAGCATCAAAACGATTGCTCGCGCAGGTAAAGATCACCGTCAGGATGGACACCGTGCTGAACAAAAACACGCGGTTTACAATGTCCGAATGCGAATGTTGACGCAGGCACTTAGTAGTAGAGGTTATTTGTGCCATTTGATCGGTAATGGACAATATATTAGGCATCGTCAAAACTTGCTTTAAAACTAGGGTAGGCACTAGTTACAAAAAAATATAATGATATAACAACATACTATACCAATTTAACACAAAAATAATAAATATATAGGTATATATACAGATCATTCTTAACATGGTAAATTACTTACTAGTGCTAGGTGCAGATTATCATTAAATTAAATTAAATAAAATTAAAAGAGTAAATGAGGTGAGTGAGTAATAAAAGAATTGCTTTAATAGTATAAAAAACTTTTAGCAGTATAGAACGTAGCTTCAAGTGATGTTTAATAAGAATACATTGTGGGGGCAGGAATTTTTTGTGGGTAAATCACATTGCATACATTGATAGAATAAGGAACAAAGTCAGACGATGAAAACCTCAGTGAAACTATCGAAGACTAAAAAACACGTTGTTACACAATTGTTATCAAGTTTTACGCATGTTATTGCCCACATAAAAACAAAGTTCTTACTTCTTAGATACAAGGGGTGGCCCGTTAGTTAGGGCACAAATATGATTATTTAATTATTTCAGTCCACAGACATGGCATAAGACAGTACTAAATCTTTGCTTATTACTTATACAATACATGTATACATGGCAGTTATTTCAAACAATAACAAATACAACAAACACTTAATACAAACAAAGGTAAATGTGTCAGGTAGGAGATGGACAAACATGGTTGGTTGGGATTATTTGTTTGTTTGATAATTAAATGTAGTCTCATGGATGGCATCAAGCCATGGATGGGTAAGGGAACATTACAGAACACTCATATCACACATTTATAATTCGCAAAATGTTCATTGTTTGTCGCATATGAATTTATATCAATATACTATACTTGAGAGCGTAAACTTTTAGGATTATTTTTCAATAACAATTGGGCAACAAGCCAGCCCAGCTCAGATAACCGGAATATTGGATAACGGGGATGGGACTCTGGAGTCACGGATTTGTGCACAAGGCATGGTAGAACACACACAAATCATAAAAACCTTATTGAGTGTTAATTGTGCATGGAGTCGTATGTAAATGCCCTAGATATTACTATTAGGCTAGCGCAGTTTATGTATATTTTGGATCCCAATTTCCCACAAGTGACAATACACTATTATTATACAAGACTGTCATCGTTACATTGGGGGCTCATTGAGGGCTTGTATCACGAAAATTGCAAAAATGGGAATATTTTAAATATGCAATAAACAATGTACAATTCATAAAATGACAACCTGTATGAAGGGAATGTGATGTTAATATCTTCTTCTTCTTCTTTTCTCTTTCATATGCCCGCATTTTGGCTTTGCCCCTTCATTGGGGCATCATGCCATTTCCTGGTTTTACAGTAGAGACAGGTTTCTTTTTCCTCCATCCAGTTCATTGCCGAGCGGAAGGCATCAATTGGTCTTTAAGACTTGAAACATCTCATATCAAGATGCTCTCTGTTCTGTTCTTCTTCCCACATAGACCGCAGGTCTGCAGTCAGATGATTTCCTATCCGGATGTAGGTGCTTTGCAAGAAGATCATGCTCTGTTTGAAGTCTAAACTGTGAAGTAGCTGGTCCGTCTATTTTCATGAATGTTTGATCCTGTCCAGAGTTATATTTTGCCATCGCTTTTCCTTTCCCTTTATCAATCCACTCTTTGGCAACGCTCATCTTGGTTGCTGTGCTAAGATGTGTACTTTACCGATGAATGTGACAGATCTTGTGACTACTTGGGCATTTTGCTGCCTCTCTTGCCAGTGTAATCTGCCTTCTCATGTACCATACACTTCACATTGTGCGTGGAATCCATGCCAGACTACATTCTGGAATCATATAAAGCTTAGCAGCAGTACCGTGCTCATTCTTTCACCTCAAGTATCCACCCCTTATTACATACAATGGCCTGAATTGACTGTCTTTGAGTCGACATAATCACTATTTTCTTATCTTGATGTGCAACTTATCTTCTCGTAATGAGACAGTCACTGTATTAGATTGAAAAACACATATACATAGTCTGTGAGAAGAAAGAAAAAATGTATTTAAATAAAGTAATTAAAAGCATTAATGGAAATAAACTAATTAATAAATATGGATACGTGAAATAAATAAAAGCCATTTAAAGGAAACAAAGAATGTACAAGATTATTTTGTTGTTGATAGTTCTTATTAATCACTTTGTGTATTTGTATAGTTATAGGGTGATTTGTTATGAAATATGTTGTGTATAGGATCTACGGAATATGTCATGTGAAATTGAACTCTTGTCACATACTAAACAATGGCCAACTGGCCTGCATAACAGCGAAGTCTTTGTTGGTGAATGACATAATTAGCACATCCTGTTGTCTGCTACCTCCGAAGCTAGAAGGACAAGGACCTCGTGTGTGGAATGGAGGTTGTCCTTCAGGTTCATTATACAGGGACTGCTAGTGGCACCGTATGCCCCACCTGGAACCAGTGGCGTGTATACTAAGAGGGGGGTAGGGGGGCGATCGATCCCCCCAAATGTTTTAGAGGGTGGTGGGCTGATTGGGGACACAATTTTGTGAGCAAGATTTGGCCAAAATTGACAATCTTCACAATTTATAAATTATCGGTACAAAACCTCGTTAAAACTCTATAAACCTATAAAATACCACATTGCAATGTTAAATTTTAAAATAAATCACGGGTGCTATGATGGAGCCCCTAACGTGCGGACTTAGCGATCGCGGTCATTCTCCCAAAACCCGCCAGTGCGGACCACATACTTTCCCTCACAAATCAACCAAACAACAGTCTTCATGGCAGTTCTAAAGAAAAATGTTAGCCCCACCAAAAAACAAGGGCCTGTATAGACGCCACTGCTTAATAATCAAATGTTTCGGGAAAATTATGCATCCTGGTCAATGGGGGCGGTCTGGGGGGACCAGTGGCGTCGGACACAGGGGGGTGGGGGGCATAAGGAGGGGGCATTTGTGCCCCCCCCTAACTTTCCATGCCATGGGTGGCAAGGGGGGTGAAGATTTTAGAGTTGAAAAATCAAGATTTCTGACATCTACTTTTTGGTGGAAAGCAACATCGGATGATCTGTCAAACAATTCATTTTCCAGAAGAAAACAAACCCAACAAATACAGAATGTTATTTTGGCTGATCGTAACCATGTTTCCGACTATCTTTTAATAACAGCACGCATATGTCTTGTATTGTGTGGTTTGTCACTCACTTCAGGAGAGTGGACACGTGACTCAGTACTTCACGTCTAATCCAAACATCCCTTTGAATGATATGTGCTAGAAGTATTGGCGACGCAAGTGGGATTTGGTTCCCTCGTGTCGCATCGTTATGTCGTTAAGTCATCTTGGGTGGTGTAGTGATTTGTAGCGATTAGTGGCAAGTGGGAAGATTATTCCTCTTATAATATAAATAGTTTAGTTCTGAAGTGTAAGCTGCGCTGGTAGGTTGTCACTGTTAGTGTTTTAATGGTGTTAAAGAGTAAATTGAATCGTAATTTTAAATATGAAATCCGCTGTACTAACACAGCCTTCATGTTAGTATTGCTTTTTTTTTTTAAGTAGAGGGTTTTTTAAAACATATAAACAAATATGTTTTGCCGTATGCTTTGTCATTCCCAACAAATTATGCGTTTTGAAATTTATTAAAAATGGGCCACTTCACGTTCATTTTTTTTTGAGTTTTAGATCGCCAGATTTCGCTGTATGTAAACATCGTTTACGAGTCCGGGTGAAGTTAAAACATTGACGAAATTGTAACTGTAGTGTATAGGGAAATTTTTTTGCGCCTTCGGCCGGGACAAAGGGGCCTCCGGGCGTGGGGGGGGGTGGGGGGGACTTGGGGCGATAGCCCCAGACCCAGCTGCACCGAGGTTTGCCCCCCCACCTTCAAAATCGTTCCGACGCGCCTGTGGGGGGATGAGTGACCACCTTGCTAGTGCAGGTCTGTGGTGCATAGCCCCAAGAAAAAATTGATTTTTAACATTGCTAAGGCTAGTTTTACTAGATTTTAGTGTGCTTTTGTCGACAATTTATAAAATTGTAAAGATCATCCTCTTGCTAGTTTACAAAATCTTGCCACTTCAAAACTCATGTGCTCACATTGCGTTTGGTGCGTTTTAGAAAAAAGTTGTGGGCTTGAATGTTTGTTTATATAGAGATACAAATACCAGAATAACGTAGGTTTTGTTACAGTCGATACTTTAGAAAACAAAAACATTGTATCTCAAACTTTAAAACGGTTATATTATTATATGATTATCATGTGTATACATAATACATTGAATTAGGCCTACCTTCTGAATATAAAATGCTGTACCAGTTGTACCATTGAGTATATAACCATCGTTGTCAGTGGCGTATCCAGGAATTCATTAAGGGGGCGGGATTCAAAATCAATTTTTTTCATATATGTCGCCGAAGGCAAGTGGAGGGTCCCGAGGGCTTGCCCCCCGGAAAAAGTTCTTCTTCAAGGTCATTTTGGTGAATAATCTTGTTGCGTTTTAAAGCATCACCACTGTATTATCTGTATAACCAATCCTGTTTTTAATCCAACAGTTTTCTATTTCCTTGTCCTTTTGGAGAAAATCTGTGCATTTTTAAGCTACCTACCAACGTTTATCTACTAAATAGCCTGGTTTTAATCCAAAAAGTTTCCTATTAAGGTGTTTTTGGTGAAAATCTTGATTCGTTTTTAAAGCTGATCATTAACTTTTAATAAAAGAGAGTACATAAAATCCTGTTTTTAATCTTAAAAGTGTTCTCTTAAAGGTTCGTTTTGTTTGCAAAATTCTGTTCGATTAAGCTCATCACAACTTTTTATCTACTAAAATTCCTAATTCTAAAAGTTTTCTTCAAGGTCATTTGGTGAAAAATCTGTGCCTTTAAAGCAGCCAACATAACCAAACTTGTATCTACTAAACTCCTCTTTTTAGTCTAGATTGGTCATTTGAGTTATTTTATTTTTCTCCTGAACACTTTTTTTTTTTTAATGGGGGGGGTTGTCCCACCTCTCACCCCCCCCCTTGGATACGCCACTGATCGTTGTTATTACTCGGGGAACTTTCCCTTCCCTCTGACTACCTCCACCGACGGCGACGACAACGACAGTACGCGACGGATGATGTACACAGACGGAGGGACGACCACGACGTGGGGGGAACCCTGCCATGCCATACGCTTGTGGCTGTTCTGACCAGCACAGGCCTGTCCACCCCTTGTCCCCCCGCGTTTTCATTCCCATTACGTCTCGTCGGTTTTTCCGTCGTGTTCTCACGACGATTTAGCCAAGTTGCATAAATATGACTATCAAACATTAATTCAATGATCAAACCGAGTGTCTCCGGCGCCACCCAAGACAGTGCTCTGCCACGGGCTGCACCGAGCGTACACCGAGACGAGCGAACCAAACAAAGGTGGGATCGCCAGACCATGATATTGGGCTGTAGCAGTGACTACGAGGAAATGTCACTCTGAACTTGCGTGTGAGAGATGATCTGAGAGAACGGTCCGACTCCGCCCGCATGGCTCGATCTATCTGCGTAGGTCAACACACGCCTGTGCCTTCTCTGCTGCTGGTCGGACGGTGCTGCTGGAGCGCGTGGTGTCGCCGCGGGAAACACCGGCACGACAACACTCGGTGAGCCATGTCTAACAGAGGGGGATTATAGGGTCTAACAGACCCTCCAAGCAATATCACAGATCAGTACAAAACAATAAACAGAGATGGCACTATCAAATAACCCCGACCCCCCCCCTCACTATGAATTACTCTGAGGCACAACCAGGGGGGATAGGGCTACAGCCCCCTCCACGCATACATCACAGATCAGTCAAAACAATAACAAGAAGATGGGCTACAATCCTACAAAATGCCCCCCCCCCCCCCCCACTATCAATTCAGGGAGCAACACTGTAATAACTCATCTTGTCAAAGGCCTACGGTAACATACATGACTATGACCTACTTTAAATTCCACTTCCGAAAAAAAAAATAACAAAAACAATAATAATGTATTGTATACAAGTTTTGTTTTGTATCTTGTGCATGTCTGTGTATGCTTTTAGCGAATAATAAACAACAATAACAATGTCACGAGGTCAAATTTTAAATGAGTGAAAATACCGCGGATGAATACACTTGAAAATACTGAGTATGAGGCAGTGATTGTTGAATGTTGTGGCTTGGGAATGTTAGGGGTTGACCCCAAAGAAGGAGAATTTTTTTGCGATTACAGAACAGTATCGTCAGACGTCAATCGACTTATCGACGAGACGTGGCGCTTCCAAAAAGGGCTCAAAGAACATCCGTGAACATCCGATTAAAGAAAGGTGTGAATAGGGCTGAAAGAATGCACGTGATTATACTTGCCAGTGTGAGTAGGGCTAAAGAATGCAAGTGATTATACTTGCCAGTGTGAATAGGGCTGAAAAGAATGCAAGTGATTATACTTGCCAGCTGTGAGGTAGGCTAAAGAATGCAAAGTGATTATACTTGCAGTGTGAATAGGGGCCTGAAAGAATGCACGTGATTATACTTGCCAGTGTGAGTAGGGCTAAAGAATGCACGTGATTATACTTGCCAGTGTGAGCAGGGCTCCTGGCTGCAACTTCTTCAAAGTCTCGGCAATCTGAAACAAACAAACAAACATTATGTTTTATCGTCCAACCATCACCGTGGCCGTGGAATGTAGAATGTTGGCCCATGGTTGGCCCGTACCGCGAGTCTGTGACGCGAAGTCGCACTTTTAATTCGGTCAACAAACCTCCCCCCCCCCCCCCCCCCACCAAACACAAACACGGGCGCGCGTGTCTTGTCTGTTCTGCGTGGGTGGAAGAAGTGACGTAACATTCAATTCACCTCCGCATTACTTTATTTGGTGGTGATATTCTATTTCCAAGAATACATGTGGCAACGTAACTGGTAATACGACGAAATACGCCTACACAGAATAAATAATGAATGGAGGCTGGAGCATAAGTATAGGGTTGAATATATACCTCTCATTCACAAAAACTGATGACGAGAAATGTGACAGTTTTCTTTCTTGGAAATTATTCATATCGAAGACGCCACAGACATCGGCATGTGCATAGATTTTACAATTGGGGACACAGGATGCCATAACGATGGAGGAATGGCAGTGGCAGAGGAGGGACGGGGTCTGGGGCTCAACCCCAGCCGCCAGAGGCGATTTTTTGGGGGGTGACTATTTTGGGGGAGGGCTTAGAACGTATTTGAGAGTAAGAATGGCGAAGGCAATTTTGTTATTAAACTTACTTAAAAGTGAGATGATGAGGGAAAAAGGTAGGTAAAGGATTCGGAAAACTAAGTAGATATTTTTCTTAATTTTTAATTTATTTTTAGCGTATTTTCATCTTCTATTATAAGATATGAACAACTGTGACTAGTTTTTTTGATAACATTTCTAGGCATAGATGGCGGGGGGGGCACGACCCCCTTGCCCCCCATCCCCACTCTCCCTGCAACGCTCTGGCACACAAGATTCTTGAATCTGTACGCAGCTTAAAGATGAGCAGAGGCCAGCCCAGATATCTTCGGAGTCTATCACCCTTCAAACCCCGTCCGTCCCCTCCATATGGCAGTCATCGCTCTTTGTTACGTTGCAACACATGATAGCGGCTGACTACCCAAGTCTCATGATTGCATGTTCCAGTTTCATTAATTCCTTTTGACTTTTGTCTGCCTCATGGGGCAACATCCTCAAGTATTCCCCCCCTCCCCCGGACTACCAAGTTCTACCCATCTAGAATTTCACCTCGCGTGTTCCGGTCCGCCGCTGGAATTCTCACAGACGCGCGAAAGTTTTTCGTCTGCGCGGACCGGCCGGCTTGTTTTGTTTATAAACGTGTTTGTCTGTGTAGGGGAGGGGGAGGGGGGGGGGACATGTGCGGCGCGGCAACAACAAGGTCATCGAGTCTGAGCCACGTGGAGCCAGGAGAGGAAGTTACGCCAGCAGATGGTATAATAGACCCCCGCCCCGATCCATCCTCTGTCGGGCAAATACGACAAAAAGTGGAGAAAACGATAGTTTCGCATGTTGTTGACGAGGGTATCGGCTTGGGTGGAACAGAGGGTGCTAAAGTATGATGTATGCGCAGGTGTATGACGGGTGTTGTTTGATGTGAGGTGAGGAATGTCGGAGTTGTTTGCGGTGCCCCGTCTGTCTGTTGGTTTGTTTTGCTCCTGCCATCTGCTCAGGCCACATCTCATGTTGTTGTCCATACAAGGTAGTAGGCAATGTGGTGAAGACTCAGACAGAGACAGTTGTGTTCATGCATGCAACATTGTTATCATCATTATCTACCATGTTTTATAAATAATACAGATAAACGTTACGGTTTGCTTATTGCAAAAATAAAATAACATTTACTAGTTTCCTTTGAATTTCCTCCATTTTAGTCTTTTTCTGTGAAAAAACACGACGATTTATCCCATTCCATCTTGCACCAGTCGAGTCATCATGCTTCGTTGTGTTGTGGCTCTTCTCTAAGTATTCATTTGTTTGTCAACAACAATGCCTACGTGTACAGGTTTATGCGTACCCAAAGTACGGACGACAACAATGCTTATATTATGAGACATGAGTCTTTTGGCGATGAATAACACTCTGCTCACCATGACAAGCAACAATTAAAACTGGCAAGACAACGACGCTGAATTAATTAAACATGAAACAACGAGGTTGATTTGCAATGGCCGTGGTTGATATGGCATTGTTTTTTTGGTTTATTTGGATTAAGGACGCGTCAACCGTTAGGTCATAATGCACCACTCTAAACTAGGGGGGGGGGGGGGGGAGGGGCCCATGCTGGTCAGAACCAGCCACGGGTAAGGGGAGGAAGGGGGGTTTCTCACGTCGCGGTCGTCATCGTCTTTGTCATAGTTCGTTGTGTCATTGTCATCGTCGTCGAGAGGTCGTCAAGGGAAGGAGGCAAGGTCCACGACGACGATTGCCAGAGCTCGCCTCTATTTTCGGGGAGTAAACCACTACCCTGTTTGCGAGGTGGACTTTTTCTCTTCAATCGCCTTTTACGATTAGCAGAGCCATGCTCTGGGTTGGATCCGATATGCATTTTTATTATCGCACTGTCTGTAGAACCAGCACGTTGTGGCATAAGCTTTGAGGCAAATCCTCTCCCAAAATTTCAGCACATCGGTGCCCCCCCCTACCATAAGATGTGAAGAGTAAAGACCAATCATATGAACTTTTAAAACTGCGTACTGTGTAGGATACAAAATTATATCATTGTTGAATAAAAAAATTTATGAAGGATAATGAGATCAAGAACTAAAATAACCCCCGCCCACCTACCTGGCCTAACCGGTATCAAACCCGTGTTGGAGATCCGAATGCGCACGAGGCAAATGATGCAACAGATTGAGGTGTTGTATCAGAGATCTGACTGAATCATAGGTATACTGGTACGGTATAAATATAATCTAATATAATATAACTTACGGGATTTAATTATCGCAGTCCCACACACACCTGACTGTATTGTACTATATATTGATACTGTAAAAGAGTATAACAGGTTGTGGAGGACTCTCTTCAACCGTACATACATATTTTCACATCACACTTGACACAACAATTTACTATTACCTAGGGTATCACATTAATAAAAACATTTTTCTTTGTTTTGTTATCGTTTTGAGACATACAAACATATGGATAATGGGAAAATGGGAGGTATTTTTGGGGGTTCGGGGAGCATTTTGTGAGGAGGGAATTGGGACACAAGGAATTGAAATCTTTCGCGGATTGAGTGGAATGTTATGAAACTTCGTTGTTTTTGGTCCATGATGGTGCAACAGTTTTATACACTGCTCTCAGCTCGCAAACAAAACATTTACCAAGAAACGCAGACGTGGTTTCGTTTCGTGCAAACATCTCAACACATGGGCCCGTCCCATGATGCTCGTTCCAAGAAGGCTGACAACCGCAGGGGCCTTGGATACCTTCCTTGGCGGGTTCTTTGTACCACACGGGGCCAGTTCAGTTCAGTTTAGTGCACCAAGGTTGTTTATTTGTGTAAGAAGTGTAACGAGATGTTGCTCGAGAGCAAGCAGATTGCACGCACACGCACACCAACGACTCGGAAACAAACTCGTGTCAAGATGGCCGCCCGACAATTGTTTTGATGGATTGTTATCGGAAGGAAAAGTGGAAGGGAAAACATAATTAGTCTAGTTCGAGGCGACTTGAACGTTGATGAGCAGCTCGAGACAGTTAGCAAAGTCAGGGGCGTAGCGAGAGGGGATCAGGGAACCCTAGCCCCCCCCTTATATTAAATAGCACTACTGTGTGGCAGGCCCTAGATATGGCTAGATCTTGTAAACTGGCAGTATGTGGATCTTCAATTTTATAAATCGTCGGCAAAAGCACTAAAAAAACTGGTAAAATGTCACTATTTGCAATGTTAAAACTAAAAACTAAAAATAAATCTGGGGCTATGCGCCCCAGACCCGCACTAGCTATGGGGCATCTCCCCCCCCCCCCCCAATTGTACCAGGATACGTACTTTTCAAAAAATGATAGTTTCGTGGGCAGTTCTACAAACTTTTTCTTTTAGCATCTCAAATTTCGAAGGTGTAAGTGTATTTTATCGTGTACATCATCATATTCGTCAATTTTCATGTTTATTGTGTATAGAAAACACATTTTAGCATGCATTTAAGATTATTTAATGACACACAGGGCAGGTAAGTCACCTGACAAGAAATACATCACTTGCATAGTTAAAAGTCTGACACTGACAAACTATGAGTGATGGGTGATATTATGTATCGGCTCCAGACCCAGACAGAGACGCACGTGTCTACAGCCTAACAGTCTAGACGGCCCTTTAAATATACAACAACCAGGGTATTCATGAGATGCAGAGATATTCACGAGGGGCCAAAAATAAAAATTTATTACAGGTCTTAATTTTAACATCCAAGTGTGTTAGAGGAAGCGTAGATACTTTTCTGTCCGGCTGTGTAAGTCACGTCTCACTCACGGTAAAAACTAGAAACCGAACATGACTTCCTAGGACACATTTGACATAGGCTATAGCAAATAGCTGTTCGCTCGGCCAGAAAACATTTTATGCAACTTTACTTGGTTGTCAAGAAAGCATACATGGACAGCCCTACAGTCGTAGATTTACAATATTATTTGTTAGTCATCCAGAAAAATACACGAAAATGGTCAAATTCGGACTTTTTAAGAAAATTAAAAATGGTAAACATCAATTTAATTTTGAACCGCGTTCACCTAAACCCATTTCTCGAAAAGTACCATTGTAGAGCCCTACAGATCCACTTCCTTGACATTTTGTGCAAAACTTCAAACAACTCTGATGCCATCACTCGAACAAACAATAATTTGCTAAAAACGCATGTCCTATAAGTTACCAATACCCTTCAACTAGGATGACACATAATGTTTATGGCATCCTAGGGGAGGGGTCAGGGGGGACTAGCCCCACAGAAAGCGGACTAATATCATCATCGTACCCGGCACCTCCACCAAAAGAGAATTTTCTTGTAAGGTTCGCTCTCTATTTTGGGTACTTCCGTATGTATCCGACTTATCAATTAAACCACAATTTTTTTTATTTTAAGTTAACTCAAATTTTGAGTCCATCTTGGCAAAATATAAAATATAAATTGCAGTGAAGGTGTTTCCACAATATTCTACTCTGAAATGTGTCACGAGGATGGCAGAAGCAAGGTCCTCTAGATCTCCGCCACCTGGCGGAGGCTCGTCTAACTCGCTCGTGTGGCCACTAGGTTAGGTCGTCGCAACACGTTCCACTGTGTATAGCAGCCATTACGGTGATTTGCACGAGAAATAGAGGGAATTTTAAAAATCAAAGTAAACATCTACTTAGCGCGCCCTAAAACTTGACCACAAAATGACGATGTAGAGGCCCGAAAAGAATCGCGTGCATTTCGAGATAATAAAATTGACAACCCAATAATAATGAATAATAATTTGTTGTCATGTAATTAATAAAATGAAATAATTTTAAATACCTATTTTTATAGTGAAAATGTGAAGGATATCCATGAGCAATTTTTTTTACGATTTCAAAAATTTTATTTTAAAAGCCTGTTTCTGATAATTGGATGAGTGTAGCGAGCGTAGCGAGCGAAGCGAAGATTCCATTTACTACACTGGAGAAAAAATCCGGAATGTTTTTTTTTTTTTTTCTGTATTTTTGTCTGTCTGTTAACACGATTCCGGCCAAAACCCCCGAATTTTCCCGATTGCGATGAAATTTTATGGAGGCCTTCGAAATCTCTGAACTTATAACTGCCACGTTTTTGAGCGCAATCGATTTTTTTTCTCAAAAAAATCGCAATTTTACTTTTTTTTTCGATTTTTTAAAAAATTCTTCGACTTATAACACCTACATGTTTTATCCGATTGTAATGATTTTTTCACAGAATCTTAATTTTTTGAATATAATATATTCTTGTAAAAATTTTAGTGCAATCGAAAAATTATTTCTCATGAAAATCGCAAATTTATGATTTTTTATTTTTAAAACATTCTTCGACATATAACACCTATACATGCTTATCCGTTTGTAATGATTTTTTCACAGAACCTTAATTTTATGGATTATATATTCTTGTGAAATTTGAGCCCCAATAAAACAATTATTTCTCATAATAATTGCAATTTTACGATTTAAACAGCGTTTGAAAAAAGCCAAGGGCCTCTTACAATTTTAATTTATTTTTAAAGTAAAAAGGGTGTTTTAGATTAAAAAAACAATACATCTAAACATTCACAAGACGGATTTATAATTTTCGTTTTGTTTGATAAATATGATTTTTTCCTTTGCATTGTTGGAAAATGTATGTTTTTTTTAACAAATCTATATTTCCCCACATTTTAATTAAAAAAACCATAAATCTCATCAAAAAAGTGTTCGGTGAATTTGTCAGAATAAGACTTGTGAGCCATAAAAATTAAATTATCCTTTTACAAGCATTTAATGTTTATTTATGTTGTTTTTTGGTAAATTTGAGTACAACATAGCCAAAAGGGCTCAGTTTATTTATTAAACATGAATTCACTGGGCCTTTATAACCTGTTAATCTAGGCTTCTTTAAAATTGACTAAAATTGTTATGAATAACACTCTATACAGCCTAGATTAGGCCTAATATAAGTACTGGTAAAGCTTTTCCCATGTAAAATAAGCATACAGCGCTAAAGAAAAAATTAATTTAATGCTTTTAGCATTATATCAATACTAAATAAATTTATGTATTCAATAAATAAAAAAAGTAAACTTAAAAAGAAATTTAGAACAATAATAATGTAAAATTGCCGTTTTTTCATTCATTTTCAGTGAAATACCCTTAAAAAAATTTACGCTCATCCAACAACGCGCCTGAAAAAGTGTTTGCGAAAACTTCCCAGTTTATTTCCAACATTGCTTGTGCCCAAAGCAACATAATATGTGATGATAATAGTGTAAACAAATAATTTATAAAAACACTAGTAAATGACGGGATTTTTCCAAGGTGGCGTGTGAAAAATTACTTAGTCGCCGAGAAATGCTCGTTTTAATGGAAAACGACGATTGGTACAAACATAACCACTATAATAACGTTATAGTGGCATTCACCCTTATTACAATCCCTGGTATTCAACCTCGGGGACAACCCCATTTTTTTTTTTTTTTTTACATATTTAGCTCATTTCATATACAAAGGCCCTGAAAAAGTACTATATGTTCGGGAAATGCTCGTTTTAGGGAAAACGACGAGATGTCCAAACAAAACCACTATATGACGTTATAGTGGCATTCATCCTGATCACTTACATGGTATTCAACCTCGTTGGCAAACCCCCCTGTTTTTTAGGTAATCAACTCATTAGTATGCAAAGTGCGTGAAAAGTACAACATTCCGGGAAAAGCTCGTTTTAAAGGAAAACGACGACAGTCCTAGCATAAGGTCTGTTCGTTTGTCGACTCTAACTGGGTCTAGATCAGCCAGAGTAAGTTATCGGCTTTCTTTTGTAAAATTCTTTCTCTAGATCAAGTTGTGAAAGCGCGTTTTTTTGTACCACGTAACTTACTCTAGAGTTAGCGAGAGTACGAATATGTACTCTGGGTCTATAGGTGAAGTACGTAGAGTCGCGTAAGACAAAATGGCCGAAGAGCGGGAAAGATCGGAGCTGGAAACCATAATGTTGTCATGTCATCATCAGAAAATAGAGTCAGAACTCGAGAAAAGTGAACTTTCATTATTCGTCATCATTGAACATTCCAACTCATCCACAACACTCATTGCGACAATTTATCATGAATTTATCAGCAGAACTGTCAAGTGTCAACGTCCCAAATTAGGTTAAGTTGACCATAATTATGTTCTTTTGTCGTGATCTGGAGTACGTACTCCCAGAAGCTTGGATCAGGTTTTTGACGTTTTTTACTCTGACTCTAGAAATTCGGAGTAGTAACTCTACTTTACTCTGGAGTAAGACAAAACAAAGACCTATAATCACTAATGACGTTATAGAGGCCTATCACCTGATTACTAACGGGTATTGAAAGTCGTTGACAACCTCCAGTTTTAGGTAAAATTTAAATCACTAGTATGCAAAGTGCGTGAAATAGTACTAGTTACTACATTCCCGCTCTAGAAAATTAATCACCAAGATGGCTTCTAATTCGCTGCTGCGACGACCCTTTAAACCTAGAGAGTTAGACGATCCTCCCCCAGGTGGCGGAGATCTAGGGGACCTTGGGCAGAAGCTCCCAACATACTTGGCTTGGTAGCTGCCAACCTTACAACAATACATTTTTTAAAAGTTAACTACAAAGAACGCCTAGCCCGGCCCATGCATCTTGTAGAGAACAAGGCTAATCTCAGCCTTGAGAGTCGGAGGTGCAAAGTGTAGACTGTTGTGTGTGCTGGCCCAAGGTTCCGGTGCCGAGCCGAGTTGAACGCTCTACCTCAGTCACGGTCATACTTCGCAACACGTGGACACGACGCGGTTGTACATTTAGCGCGCAAAACATTCGGTTGCCCTTGACGTGTGTGAGTGTTGACTATATGGAGTCTAGACCATTCCATTCGACGGATGCAAAACCGAAAGTTCACTTAAAATTAGATCTCGAATGAGTTAGGTGTAGCAGCCAGGCAGCTCCAACCCAGGGGAAACTTCGGTACCGAGATAACGAAAACACGATCATACAGAGTACTTTATAAGTCTTGGGCACGTTACCCCAAGCTAAGTCCTAAGTAAGAAACTTACTTTGACACAAAGGCAACTTACAAGTTCCTTAAAACAAGACACTAAAAAGAACTTAAAAATTCTTCAACTAGAAGGAAGTTTCTATAGAAAACAGGAAGTTAAACATATTTTGGCAGATGTTTTGTCATTTTGGACCGTTGAAAAACATCAACAACGAACGAACAGCGTAGGTATAATTTGTTTAATAAATAATTAGGCAAGGTGGGGAGTTTTAAATAGCACTCGAGTTCCTTTGAAGGTCGGTGAGTGGTAAATACTCGTAGTCGTTGACTTTCATACAGGCGCGTAGAAAGGAGGGGGATTCCCCCACAATTTTTACTGTAACCCCCCCCATCAGAATGTCCAACATACTGTCACGCCGTTTATTATCACGGCTACAACTGACAAAATACTTGCAGTCAGTATACTAGGGTGTATTGAATGTGTCAAACATAAGGAAGCCAAAAAAAAAAAATTATAATTCCCCTAAACCTCTTGAATAAGAGTTCCTACGCGCCTACTTCCATATAAACAATTATGTGGGTAGACTCTAAATGTGTTGGGAATAGCGAAAATGAACCTTCGGAAATCGGGACTCGTATATAGCAAAACACAGGTTTTAATGTCGATTTCAAGGGTATTAAATTAAAAATTTTGGTGCCAAATTTTTACATTTATCTTAAGAATTTGCAAAGATACAGCATTTTTATAAATAATTCTCACATTAAAGAAAACATTTGTTTTTATTCGCATATAAATACAGTGTAATATAAATTATGTTTTTGGCGCATTATTTGAAAACTATTATTTTCTTCGGCTTTTCTGTGGCTTTTTGGATTCGTCAAAAAGGTCCCTTTCGCGATTCCCATCACAAATACGAATTTATTTATGAATTTATTTATTTATCAACCTGTTATAGCAGGGCAAGGAAGGAAATTGCGTTTATATTGTTTGTATGCCTGAATAAATGTCTAAGTCAGCTTCAGCCAGCACAGTAGGGAGTGACAAATCGCGCCACCATCTATTTTGAAACCTTTACGTTTGGAATTTGCGCTCCACAGGACGATTTTGTAACATTCTTTGTTGTTTTCGTCGAAAATAAAATTATTTTCCGAAAAAACCAATATTGCCCTCAAACACCCCGAGTCACCTGCCCCGAAAAACGTGTTGAAAAACGGGCCGGGAAACCGCGCCACTCCTAGTGATTACGGCAAGGCGACCATTGCATTAAAGGGACCCCTTAAATTCAAAAACGAAAAAAAAAAACAGTGGTTTTTTTTTGGGGAAAATCTTGGGAAAAAATTATTTTTCGCGAGAAAACGCAACAAAATAATAACCCAAAAAGGGAAAGGAACTATTTTCCCCGTTTTGTTATAAGTCATCTTTGCTTTTTTGGGGCGCCCTTCCGGGGGTGGGGGGATTTTAAGTGATTTTGCAAAAGGGAACTAGGACCGGCGATGATGGGGGAAAAAAAAGGGTTTTCCACATTCTCAAAACGTCACGGTGGGGCCAAAGAGATGGAATAAAACCCCTTTGGGGTACCGTGGTTTCGGTGGCTCCCAGGCAATGGCAAGCGAAAAAATAGAAAAAATCAAAAAGGGGTAACTTTAGGGAAATTTGTTTCGTGTTTTTGTTAAATTTCCCAGTCTCTATTAATCCTGAGGCTTTCGAAAACGTTTAAAGACGATTACAAAAAACCCAAGGGTATTATGCGGGATTCAACCCCACGCCCCGCAACCCGTTTTTTTAAACCAGCCCCCCTAATCGTATGGCCACTGCGGACTAAAAGGGAATTTGTGGCGTATGCAAAAAGATTTGCCCAAAAAGGTTTTTCCAAAATTTATTTGGATCGCCAGCCACCCAACCCATGGTGATACCAAAAAAAAAATAAAAGGCCCAACAAAAAATTACAACATTGTTACCCCCAAATTACAAAAAAAAATTTTTTTAAAACCCAAATAGGCTATATAAAGGTTACCGAAAGGCCCCAAAGGGGGTGGCCAAAAATAACACAAAATAAGGCATACTAATATAAACGGGACGTGTGGTTGTCACATGATACCCTCTCCTTCCTCGATTAGGGGACGGGGTTCTGGGACAGGGCCCCCAAAGAGTAAAGTTTGTAAAAAGGTTTAATTTTTTGGAGCCTGACCCCACGGGGTAAGTAAAGAAAGGCAAACCCACAGCCCGGCACCTGCATCATTTTTTTGAACCCAAAGACTTTCCCCAAATCCCCCAAAGCTCTGTGTTTAGTTTGGGTGCCCGAAAATGTCCGTTTTGGTAAACATTTCCGGGCTAAAAAGAAAACGAGATAGCCGAGGTAAACCCGGGAAAAGTCTTGTGACGAAACGTCTACGATTTTTTTCCCCTAGTCTCGCACTCAAAAAACCCCGGTTCCCTACCTTTGTTTTTTAAACCCCACAAAAATTTTGAAAAGCCCAGAACTGTAATTTTTGTTTTTAAATATACCCTTTTAAATTCTTTATTATTCATTTAAAAGAAAAAATTTCAAAATAAATATAAAAACGGGTTAAATTTAAAATTTTAAACAACTTAATAAATTACCTGAAAAAAAATTTTGCATTAAATTTTCATGCGAGTGGGACTCTTTTTCGAATGGGTGTGGGGGGGGGGGGGGGGGTTTAATTTTTGGCTTTTTTTTTGCCTCTAAAACCAACCCACAAAGTAGTATTTCCCCCCTTCCCTTCCTCCCGGACTAAAATTTTTAAATGAAATGAAAAAAAAAATTTTCCCAGTGTTTTTTTGGGGGAACACTATAAGGATACTTTCCGAAGGGTTCCAACGCGCGCCCACAACACCCAAAAACCCTTGGGCGTTAGGGGGTTTTGGGGTGGCCGGGGGGGTTTTTGGGAATGCTTTGGGAAACCCCCCCAAGGCTGAAAATTAGAAAATCATTGGGGAACGTCCCCCTAATTTGGTAAAACCGCGGGTTGAAATGTTATTGTTAAAAGGGAATTAAAACTTTAAATTCGAAATGTTTTCAAACTTTTTCCTTAAACCAAAAAACCGAAGGTCTTGATCTCGCCCACTGGTTCAGATGTACTTGCCCGTAGTGGGGCCTGGTGTCAGACCGGGGGGCCTGCTTGAAATGGGCATTAGTTAGGACTTAAAATTCCTCCTTGAAGGACCCCCAAAAACCCGGGCGTCCTAAACGCCCCAGGGGGTGCCCGGGGTTTTCGAACCCCGTGGTCTTGGGCCGGGGGTTTCCCAAAAACCCACGTTGCGAGATACGACCTGACTTCCCAGGCCTGTGAAAACCCAAAGCACTTTAGTTTCAAAAATAAATGCACAAAACACTTTGCCGCTAATCTCACAGTAGGAAGGGGAACCCCACACAAGAAAACCTTACATTTTGTCTCATTTTAAACCCCTTAACCCCGGGGCGTTTTGGGGGTTCAAAAAGCCCCCAGGGAAAAAAACTCGGGGTTGGGGTGGGTTTGGGTAAACAAATCACAGTTTGACAGCTGAAGTGGACTCCGCGAAGCCCCAGAAAAGTACAGTCACATCCAGTGGCCCTTTGGGCCCCTATATCCTGTATGGGGATGATATTGATGGGGGGAATGAAATTAAACGTTGGGATCCCTTCCCGCGGCATTTTTGGGAAGGGGTGGGCCCGCCACAAAACCCCCAGGCATACTACAAGGGGGTTTTCGATACTCGGGTTTTTCCAACCCAACTTGCACGGATGTGTTTGGGACTTTTTTATTACGGGAAGGGGCCCCCTCCTTCCCGTCAAATTCGGACGGTTTTAAAAACCCTTTTTCCCAAAATTTAGAGGAAAACCCCAAAAACCCATTTTTTTTGAATCCAAAAAGGGGCCGGGGTCTGGGTTAAGATGAGACAAACTGTACTTTAAAATAGAAAATTAAATCCCATGACATTTTTCCTGCTCAAACCCCGGGGGACGTGTACTATTTGACACAACCCGGCCCTGTGCCCAAAAAACCCACCCCCTGAAAACCCAAACCGAAACAACAAAATCACACAATTTTCCACAAACGGGGGAGGCCCATTTAACGTTACTTAAGTAAAAAAATGACGGGGGAAAAAAAAAAAAGCCCGGGGCCAAAATTTTGTTTTGACAACTCGGTGCGGTCGATAACTTTTTTTTATCTATTTCTAGCAACATCCTGTCCCTGTCCCTGCCTCGTTTCCCGCGGTGGGGATTTGGGAAATTTGGGAAAACCCCAAACCTCGAACCCCCCTGCGGCGGGGGACACATCTTAGAATAAGTTAAAGGGGGGCCAGTAGTCAAAACCCCTTTTATACATACCTGATAAAGGGGGTTAAAACGGGGGGGGGGGGGGGGGGGGGGGGGGGCAAAATTTTTTGTAGCAAGATTGGGAAAAAGATAATAAAAAAAAACAATTTTAAACAATTTAAAAATTTGTGGAAAAAACCACCAAAAACCTAGAAAAAATAACCCATTTGTCCCAAGAAAATTACTTTTTCCCCCCGGAAAAAAATGGGTTCAGGGGAAATGTTGGGCCTCCCCCTTTCAAAAAGGGGACGACTGAATTTTTTTGGGGGGTTGGGGCCCCCTTTGGGGGTCAGTAAAAAAGGGGGAACTCCCCCCCAAAGAAAGGGGCTTTTTTACCCGTATCCCCCAGCCCCCCAAACAAAATGAATTTTCCTTTTGAAAAAACTTTTGTTACGGTAAGCTTGGGCTCTCTATTTTGATTTAAATTTAAAAGGGGAAAGGTTAGCCACTGGTGATCAAAATAATGTTTTGGGAGAAGGTCATGTGTTAAACAATAAAGACAGTTCTGAGGGATTTTCTCGTCGTTGTCGAACTGCTCCCCCCCCCTCTCTCTCTCTCTCTCTCCCCCCTCTCCTCACTCTCTCTCCTCTCTCTCTTCTCTTTCTCGAATTTCGAAATTTAAAAACTAAAACCAAACTTTAAAAAAGGGACACAATTTTTAGCATCAATTTTAGCATAACAGCCCCGAGAAAAATAATCTAGGCCAGGGGTTTGGCCCAAAAACAGCGGTGGGTGAACAGGCGCGTATAGGACGTGGACAGGGGGGAAGGGCCCAAACCAAATTCACCCCTGGGACCAGCCACCACGGGTTTTAAGATAAATTTCCCTTTGGGGAAAAACCCCTAAAATTTCCCTCACCCAACGGGACGGGAAACCCCCAGGGCCCCCCCACTTAGGTTTCGTACATCTTTTAAAATTTTTGGGAAATTAACCCCTTTTCTTTATAAAATTCCGGGTATCCCCCAAACGGGCACAAAGCCCCCCTTTCCCCTTGCAAATTTTTGGGTTTTTCCCCACTCCAAATTGGGGGGCCCCCAATGTCCAAACTTAGGACCCCTCCTTTCTTTTTTTGACATTTTCTACTGCTAAGAGTACCCCCCATCCTCATGCCCCACCCAACCCATCGGGCCCAGCATGGGGAACCCCGACCTAAAACCGTCGCCCCCAACGTCCCCTGGCGCCCACCTCCCTTTCCCATGTGAAATGTCCCCTTCACTAAACCCACCTGCCGCCAGTGCTGCTTGTTTTTCCAAACGTGCGTTTTTTTTCACTTCCCAAACAAAAACAGAAAACCCACAAACCCCCCAAGGTAAACGTCGAGCCTTTTTAAAATGGGGCCCGAACCTTTAAAGGTTTCCCAAACCAAACCTTGTGTGCCCCAAAACCCAAAAAGCAAAACACTGCAAAATTTTTTTGATTTCCTCGGGGAAGGAACGATTAGCCTAAAATTTGAAAAAGTTCGAAATTTTTTGGAAGGGGTCAGGTGTACTCCCACGAAAAGGGGGGCCGGGGTTGGGGGGGGTGTGAAGCAGTGGGTGTCGTTTAAAAACGGTCAGGGGGGGGGGGGTCCCGCCCCCCCCAGAATTAATCTACACCCCACACCCCTGGCCCCCTGGTTGGTAATATGAATGCTTTTTTTCCTTTTAAAAAACCCCGCGAAAATTTCAACAGCTTTTCCCAGTATTGAAAAATACTGATAAAAGGAACTATTTTCCTAATTCCCTATAGTGGTTTTAACTTAAGGAGGGGTTTGGGGGGGGAAACCTACCCGAATTAAATCTTCAATCGCTCCCCTCCCCTCCCCCCCAATCCCTCTATATTATATTTTTTCCCCCAATAAAAGTCACAGGGAAGACCCTCCCCCCCCCTTCCTGAAAAAGGGTTGCGCTACCTATTAAAACACATCGACTTCTTTTACCCCTTGTAAAAGCTTTTGAAAAAAAAAAAGCATTTAAAAATTCGGGGAATATTTAGCTTTAAATTTTTTCCCAAAATTTAAAGCATTTTGTACATTAAATTTTCTTTTTTCCCCCAAAAACCCCCCAAATTTGGGAATTTTTTTGGTATTTTTTAGTGGAAATAATTTTAAAAATTAGGGCTTTATGGGAAAAAAACGTTTCAATTCAATGTAGTCCACTTTAAACGTTAAAAACCCCAATGCAAAACCCAATTTCCAATTGGTGAAAGGAAAACCCTTATTTTCCCATTTTAAATTTTAGCATTTTTTTAGCTTTTTTTTAAAGAATTTTACTGACTGATTTGCATACAAAAACCAAAAAACGCAAAATTTTCTTTCCCTTTCAAAGCCTTTATGTGACCTCATGGGTCACAATTGTCTGTTTTTCTATTACGAGCCTACTCTGTAAAAGGGAATCTGTTTTTTTTATAGAAGGACTTGATTATTTTTATCGATTCGCTACCTTCTATGGCGCTTCCCAACAGTGGCGTATCCAGGAATTCATAAAGAGGGGGGGGGGGGTGCAATCAATTTTTTCATAGATGTCCCCAAAGGCAAAAGGGGGGGGGGCCGGGGGGGTCTTCTTAAAGGGTTCATTTTGGTGAAAACCCTGGGGCATTTTTAAAGCCCCACCAATTTTTTATCTACAAAAACCCTGTTTTTAAATCCAAATTTTTCTTTTTTTCAAAGGGGTCTTTTTGGGGTTTGAAAATCGGTTCGTTTTAAGCATCAAAAAACCCAAACTTTTGTATTTACTAAAATCATTTTTTTAGTCGGGATGGAAAATCTGTAGTAAATTTTTTTTTTCTCCTTTACACTTTTTTTTTTAAAAAGGGGGTTTTGCCCCCCTTCCCCCCCCCTTTGGTTTACCCCCACTGCTTCCCACCCCCAAAAAACCCCACCTGCAACATTATAAAAGGGGTGGGTTTGTCTTATTTGGGGTCCGGTAGAAAGACCTAGCCATTTTCGTACTTCTTCTTGAAGGTCTCCAGCGTGTGCAGCTTGCCCATCCAGACGGCGTAGGAGGCGGGAAGCTTAGGGACAAACAGGATACTCTTCCCGGTGGCCACCTCCACTGCCCCGTAGCACTCGGTGGCTCCGCACTCCAAAAAAACCCAACTGGAAAACCCGCCTCCTTTTTAAAAACAAACCCCCAATATTTATTCTCCCCCCTCTCTCCCCCCGCAGATCGTGTGTAAAATGTGTAGACTGTAAAACATCTTTTAAAGAGTTCGGTGAAAGAAAGTTTAGTTTTAGTTCTTGGCCCTATTAAATAAAAATTTTAAAAAAAACTGCCCTTAATTTATATTTTTTTGCAAAACATCACCCCCGGGTTTAATTAAAATTTTTAAAAAAACCAAAACAAAGTGTACCAAAAATTTTCCTTCTACCCAAAAAAAAGGTAACCCTTTTATTTTGATTTGCCAGTTTTTCGGGTTTAAAATTAAAAAATAAATGTAGAAATGGTAAAAAAAAATTTTGTTTTTTTTTTGGGGAAAAAAAGGGCCCCGGAGGCAGGGTTTTCCCCCCCCCCCCTCCCCCCCCCCCCCCCCCAAAAAAAAATTTTTCTAAACTTTTTCCTAAGCGCCTAGGAAAAACCCCTTTTTGGGTAAAACCCAATTGCAAAATTTAAACATTGCATTCTAAGTTTTTTTGAGAAAAAGTGTGTGTGAGACCCAAAACCAAAATTTAAAAATCCCTTAAGTTTGTTTGGTTTCCAAAAAAAACAGGTAAGAAATTAGATTCAAACTTCCGCCTGGCGCGGGCCTCAGGGGGTTTGGCCCAAATCAACGTTTCAAAATTAGAAAACCCAATGACCCCTTCGGGTTCTAACAAGGAGTTGGGGCCCAAAAATTATAAAATTTGTGCGCTTTCCCCCTGTTTACCCCTTTCCCCGGGGAAAGGCGTCATCCAACCTCGGAGAGTGCCGCAAACTCGGGGTTTTCCCATACGCCCCCGCGACCATGACCCCGACCACAATAAAAAAAGAAAACCGGGACGAAAATAACGACCGCAAACCAACGACCAGGGGCCCCACGCCCCCAAAAATAAAAAAGAAAAAGACGAAAATAACGAAGACAACTACTACTAAAAACCCAACACGACCGGGGACTATGACGAGGGCCCGTTTGGGGTTTTTTTTAATTAAGCACGATAAAGAAATTTTTGGGAAATTTTTCTTTTATCGGGACCCCCCTTTTTAAAAAAAACCCAAAACAAAAACAAACCCTTTAATTACCCCTAAATTTTAAAAACGTAAAAAGTTTAAAATTATTTTTTTGTTTGTTTTTTTTTTTAAAGGGGGGTCCCCAATAATGAACAATTTCCCGGGGCAGTTTTTAGACCCAAATTAATTGAGAAAACAGATTTACGAGTTAAAATTTTTTTTGGGGTGCCCGTCCGCACGGGGGTTTTTTACGAACCCGAAATGGGTCTACTTTTATGTAGGTTCAAAAGGCTCCAGGGGGAAAGGGGTTTAAAACCCCGCTGGGGGCCCTTTTTTTTCCCTATGGTTGTAAATTTAAAAGCATGGTGGAGGTGCCGGGTCATTGTACCAAAAATTATCTAAAATCCCCCAAATCCCCCAACATTCCCAAGACATAAATCAATACCACCCAAAGGTACGCCCCAACCACCTTGGAATTTTTCCCTCGAGGATAACACCGGTTTATCCTGAAAAACCGGGGCTCTTTATCGTTTGTCTGAAAAAAGGTTTTCCAAATATCCGCGCCAAATTTTGCGTTTCCCCTTAAAAATTTGGGCCCAATGAAATGCTTTTTTCCACACACACAATTCACAAAAGCAGAGCTAATTATACCTATACTCAATGATACGACGCTTTGATCTATTATATTGGATTTATCGCGTGTTTAGCAATTTGCACCACACTCCTTTCTTTATATTATCGTGGCGAGATCTTATCATTTCGTTTGAACAAAAATGTCACGTCCCAAGGTCTCTTGTCTAGGAATTGACGTGAAACTCAAAATTGGATCTATTTCATTTCATGTCTACTACCATTGAGTTACTACCAGTCTACTAATACGGCGTTTCCCAAGCAAAGATAGATGGCAGCACTAAAACGCAACATGTCGGACCGATCAGTGATAGAGGCGAGCTGCTTACGGAGGCGCCTGTATATTCAGTTATAGGTTCAACCTTGATTTTTGTTGCATTTCTGATCATTTGCGAAAAACATTGTTGATTATGTCATACACTCCCACGTATTTTATTAGTAATTCGTAAGTTTGGGGATCGTCTTTATTAAAAACGGGAAATTTTAATGGCATTTTAAATTACAACAAAAAATTTGAGATTATTTGATGATATTAGCTCGAAAAGGAAAACAAACCACTCTGTTAAACTATTAAATACAGAGTGTATCAAATAAATGTTGAATGATGAAGGGATCGATGATATTTTGCCATAAAATGTTGCCCATCAATACTAATAGTTTCCCAATAATTTTACTTGATATCTAAAAATCAAAAGAGCTTCTAGCAAATTATAGACCCTGCACTTGTTTTGCACGTTTTCTACATCGTTTTACAATGTAAAACGCAATCGGAGTTGGCCTATATATTATATTTATCTTCTATACACTTAGGACTTCTGTTTTTTTTAAAATATACATTTTATTAAAATGTAGGCCTATTGAATAGCTGATGGCCTAATTTTTATTATTGTTTTGTATGCCCAACAATGGAAATGCCGCGTCATTTGCAGACAGCTTTAAAATTTTGTAGGTTATATCATACTTATTCTATTGTAATAAATATAAATCGTATTTTTTATATGATATTATTGGATGAGCGTAGCGAGCGTAGCGAGCGAAGTAAAATTTCCATTTCACTACACTGGAGAAAAAAACCCGGGAAATGATTTTTTTTTTTTTTTTTTTTTTTTCTTTCTTTCTTTCTTTCTGAAATTTTTGTGTGTTTGTTAACACGAATTCCGGTTAAACCGATACTCCGATTGCAATGAAATTTTATGGAGACCTTCGAAATCTCTGAACTTAGAACTGCCAACGTTTTTTAGCTCAATCGGGAAATTTTTTCACATAAAAAACGGAAATTTTTTACCGATTTTTTTCGTTTTTTTTAAAAAATTCTTCGACTTATAACACCTACTGCTTTTTTCCGATTGAAAATGATTTTTCACAGAACCTTAATTTTATGAATTACCTAAGATATTCGTGTGAAATTTGAGCGAAATCGAAAAAATTATTTCTCATGAACATCAAAATTTTATGTTTTTTTTTTCTTTTTAAAAACAATTCTTTGACTTATAACCCCCCTACATTCTTTATCCTATTGTAATGATTTTTTTACAGAAACCTTAATTTCATGAATTAATATATTCGTGTTAAATTTGAGCGCAATTGAATAATTTTTGTCTTATGCAAATTGCAATTTTTACGATTTTTTTCTGTTTAAAAAAATTAAAGATTAATTAAAACAATTAAGTTAATTTTTTATTTTATTTAATTTAATTATAAAATTAGTTAATTTTTTATTATAATTTAATTTAATTAAAAAAAATCTTCGAAATTAGTAATGATTTTTTCACAGAACAACAGAAAAACCCCCGTAATACATGGCATCTCAATGCACCATATACGCTCATCCAAAAAACGCGGCGGGGGCTTAAGCGTTTTCCCAGTGGGATAATATTGGGGTAATAAATGAACAATGACGGTAAAAAGTATATGTAGGCCTACATTAATATATAAGGTAAAAAAAGGAGTTGGGACTTGTGCATAAAGCCCAAATACAAAATTTTTATTATTTTTGTTATAGTTTTTGTTATTATTAAATTTTTGACTTTATTTATATTAAATTATTTAAAAATAAAACTAAAGAAGTAGGCCCCTATATCTCAATTAAAAGTGCCATAAGAAGCGAGCGATACTGTATGTGTGTGTTTACTATGAGTTGTGAACATTCTTGGGGCGGTTTGAATTTGATTTAGTATTTAAACGTACCACTGTTAACCTATATTTAGTATATAGCCCATAAATACCAATGATTTATTATGATATTGCAATTAGAGCATTGTAATAAAGGATACAAATGCCATCCTCGGTGTCTTATGGGTGCATGGGGCGTTAGGTCTGAATAATAGTAATATTATTCTGGTTGGACATGGTCTCAAATCCCGCATATTGGAGAGCGGGTTTTATCATTTTGGTGCACCCCCATACTTTTGATTAAACATCAATTAACAACATTTTGGGAAAAGCAACGACAAATGTACCTGTGATTGACAATATTTATAAGTGAAAAAACGCGGAATGACATGTGTTCTTCAGGTAAACACATAGCGCGCTCCTCCGCCTATCACTGATCGGACAGTTGCATTTTTCCGCCACCAGGTAGCAACCCCTTTGCCCTTTGGGAAAACGCGTTTTCTAATTGTAACCCCAGAAATAGCATCATATTCGCGGTATGTGCAACAATTAGCCTCTCAATCATGATGGCAGATATTGCTTCTCTCCTTGAAGTGCAACAATACGTTGGTACCCAAAACCAACATTTCAACAACATTCAACAACAATTTCTGGATTGTATTAAATATTAACAATTCCACCTACGGGAGTGTTTCCCGACTATCCAAATCGAGAAATATATACCCTTCGCTTTTAAACCTGCGTAAGGTAATGACTTTATAAATATGTTTGTTTGATCAATTCAACCCGCAACATTTTTCGATGCGTTATTTTTTCCATCCATTCAAGTTCTATAATGTAAAGACAATACAGAAGTTAAATAGTTACAGTCTCGGTGGTCTGTTGGCTAAAGCGTCCACCCGGAAATTGGGAGACTCGGGTTCGTACCCCGATCGGGAGGGATTTTTTGGAAATAGTATCATATTCACCTTTTCAATCATGATGGCAGATATTGCCTCCCTCCTTTAACCCTTTTTCAGTCCCTGTGTCCATTTAAATGTATATGAAATTTTAAAATTTTAAAATCCGGGCAAATGACAAGTTTTCGAATTTGACCCCAATTTTTTTATTTTTTTTTTGGTAAATAAAAATTAATGATTTTTTTAACCCCATGTCAATGGAACAAAAAGTGCCCTTTTTAGAGAAGTTTGAAAAAACACTCTCAAATAGGGGTGAAAATGGAAAAAATGGGGTTTAGTCCAGAAAAAAAAATATTCCTAGTATTGTTATTATTTTGAGATACAAAATGTAAAATATTTCAAAAAAATTCAAAAAAAAAATCAAATTTTTAGGAAAAGTCTTCAAATTAATTATTATTTAAAAATTAATTGAAACTTTTATTCAGAATCCAAAAAAAAAAAAATTTTCCCCAAAATTTTGTTAAAAAACGAGATAAAAAATTTTGAAATCATGAAAAATCTTATAAAAATATCTGGAATCAGATTTAATTCCTTAAAATTACTTAAATTCCACCAATTTAATTCGGGTCTGAAAGGGCTTAAGTGCAACAATACGTTGGTACACAAAACCACATAAAATATAATTGAAAGAAGGTGTTCGGTCACGGAAAGAGAAGGCAAACGCTCGTCTAACTTACACCTGCAAATGGTGTCGACAAAGCTTACTGAGCTCAACCACGCATGTGTATATGGTTGCATGTTGATACTGTACATCGCATGTTCTGCCTCCGTTACTCCAAGCTTTACTCGGGTGTTGGGGGTGGCGCCGTGGCGGGGATGACAACGGAGCCTGGAGGTGTCCAAGTCCATGGAAGGAAGAGTTTGCGTCTGAGCAGGATAGCTTGTCCCGAGGGAACAACACGAGACTAGACTAAAACGACATTATGTTAGAAGAAACGACGCCATACATGTTTATTAGAGTAAATTAAGTAGTATTACATAATTATAATGGAGTATTTCAATAATATGGCAAAGCAAGGAAGCAATTTTATGTGTTGGATGTGGTATGAGTGATGATGAACATAAAGAAAAGTGGTATCAACCCACACACAACAGGGGCAGGCCCGTGCTGGGCACCATCTAGCCACAGACGACTCGA
>JAMZAV010011089.1:0-21751 GCA_024449915.1 Sweltsa coloradensis | reverse complement strand
ACCCCCTGCGATACTTCCGTCGACTCGTCCTACATCGACGGCGTCGTCAAGACCCTGAATAAGAGACTAAAGCTAATTGATTCCCGATCAACCGGTCTTGCTACGGACAATTGCCTGGGTCAAAGTTGCAACGACGCCGGACTTCGAGACCGGAATTAACGCGGCGGCCTAGGTGTCTGTCGCCCGACGTGTACCTGTCCTTGTGCCTGCGTCAGTCATTGCATCGATCCTTCCTTCGTACGGTAACCATGTCCATATTATGTCGGGATATAATAAACTTCTTGTATGTCAATAATTATACTCATGGAATTTCCAGTAACCGATTGATTAACTTTGTATTAATTGTTAAGAATCCAACGCCACTTGTAGACAGGTTTTTGTCCAAATGTAAATATGACTGAATAAAATTGTTTCACCAACATAGTATCTTATTGAAATGACCCGGCATCACTCCTTCAAAATACCCGCTATCCTCTCCTGTCCTTATCCCCCTCGAATCAATATGTTTCACATTGATATACACTTGAAACAGACCTTATTAGCATGCCTTATAACCATGCCGCTTTACCCCGGTGAAGACGAAGTGGGCGAGGCCGTCCATGCCAGGCCGGATCCGGAAGATCTAAGGAATAGGATTTACGATTGGGTGTAGGAAAAAGTGTTTTTTTTGGATATTGCTTAACGTGACATATTTCTGCAACTTCGCTAATCGAGACGAACGGAGGGGCTTAAGAGATGACGCGCGGGCACCAGGGGTGGACAGGCCTGTGCTGGTCAGAACCAGCCACAAACATATGGGAAGGGCAGGGGTTCTCGCACGTCGTGGTCGTCTCCGTCGGGGCGGTCATCAAAGGGAAGGTGAAAGTTCCCCGACGACGACCCAGAACTCGCCGTTAGTTTCAGGGAGAAAAATTCCACAAAATGATTGATTTTGATTGAATATTGCTTAACGTCTCATGTTTATGCAACTTGGCTAATCGAGACGAAGGGTAAGACGTAAGGGATGACGCGGGGGAACAAGGGGCGGAAAGACCTGTACTGGTCAGAACCAGCCTAAAACATATGGGGAGGGCAGGGGTTCCCCCACGTCGTGAATGCACTGTCCTCAGCTTGCAAGGATTGAAGTTCTTCATTTGACCATTTGGGTACCCATGAAGTATCAATATTCAACACAATCTCTGGACCTGACTTGATTAAAGGTTGACGAGACAGTCCAACTGCATTCCCATTGTTATTTCCAGGGCGATGTTGAATCTCGAAGTCAAACTCTTCGAGTTGCTCCAACTACCTCCAAAGAAAAGATGTACCGGAAGATCCAGATGCCGAGAACATAGATAAAACTTCGCCAAACACGAAAGCAAGGATGGGCGGTTTTGCGTTTGTCGAAGATCGACCCCCCACCGTCCAGCTTATAAACCGACAGTCATCCATTGTTATGCCTACACCCGCGCCGACTACAACAAACGTGCTCAACATTACTGGAAACTGCTTTAACACTTATGGCAACGTCTATGGTAAAAGATCCTGGGAATAATTGGAGATCCCCCGGAGTTCAACCCATTTATCCCATCGCTGCCACCAATGTAATGCGTATTAAGTATTTAATCTTTTATTTCATTTATATTTCCATCATTTGAGAAGACACTATTTTACACAATAATTGAGTAATTGATTGGATATTGCTAAACGTCTCATATTAATGCAACTTGGCTAATCGAGGCGAAGGGAGGGACGTAAGGGATGGCGCGGGGGGACAAGGGATGGACATGCCTGTGCTGTTAAGAACCAGCCACAAGCATAAGGGGAGGACAGAGGTTCCCCCACGTCGTGGTTGTTTCCGTCTGTGTCATCATCCGTCAGTGTTGTCTTTGTCGTCGCCGTCGGGGAGGTAGTCAAAGGGTATGGGAAAGTTTCCCGACGACGACTTAGACCTCGCCATTATTTCAGGGAGAAAAACTCCCCTTATCGCGGGCGAAACCACGGAAGGTTGCGAGTTGGAATTTGATGACCCTAATGTCATTTCCAACATTCAAGAAGACGCCATTTCACCCAATGATTGATTGATTGGATGTTGCTTAACGTCTCATATTTATGCAACCTGACTTATCGAGACGAAGGGAGGGATGTAAGGGCTGAAGCGAGGAACAAGGGGTGGACAGGCCAGTGCTGGTCGGAACCAGCCACAGGCAAATGGGGAGGGCAGGGGTTCCCCCACGTCGTGGTCGTCTCCGTCTGTGTCATCATCCGTCCGTGTTGACATTGTTGTCGCCGTCGGGGAGGTTGTCAAAGGGAAGATGAAATTTCCCCGACATCGACCCAGAGCTCGCCATTAATTTCTAGGAGAAGAATTTTTTTGATTGGATATTGCTTAACGTCTCGTATTTATGCAACTTGGCTAATAGATTTTGTAGATTGATTGAATATTGCTTTACGTCTCATATTTATGCAACTTGGCTAATCGAGACGAAGGGAGGAACGTAAGGGATGACTTGGGGGAACAAGGGGTGGACAAAGCCTGTGCTGGTCAGAACCAGCCACAAGCGTATGGGGAGGGAAGGGGTTCCCCCACGTCGTGGTCGTCTCCGTCTGTGTCATCATCCGTCCGTGTTGTCATTGTCGTCGCCGTCGGGGAAGTAGTCAAAGGGAAGGGGTTCCCCGAGACAAAGGGAGGGACGTAAGGGGTGACGCGGGGGACAAGGGGTGGACCGGCCTGTGGTGGTCGGAACCAGCCACAGGCAAATGGGGAGGGCAGGGGTTCCCCCACGCCGTGGTCGTCTCCGTCTGTGTCATCATCCGTCCGTGTTGTCATTGTCGTCGCCGTCGGAGAGGTAGTCAAAGGGAAGGGGAAAGTTCCCCGACGACGACCCAGAGCTCGCCATTAGTTTCAGGGAGAAGAACTCCCCTTATCACGGGCCAAACCACGAGAAGGTTGCAAGTTGGAATTTGATGGCCCTTAAATTCTTTGAAATTCAACAATCGAAAACGTTTTGTTTCCATTAATTTCGTGTGGTTTTCCGACAAAAGAAATAGTTCGCAGGTACACGCTTCGGTCTGGGGTCTGGCAAGTTCACTTCTGAGCTAACTATCATGGCAAACGAAAGTGATCGGGTGTCGTGGAAGGGACTCGACGCTGCCTGGGCACGAGTACGGGAAGAGTTTATTTCAGCAAGTATGGTGCTCCTTGCAATCCAAGCCACCACCGTGCATTGCCTTGCGGAACTCGTGGCCGTCTACGGGTGTTCAGCCACCTCGCGGAAGAAGAGCGATATAAAGCAATGACCGAGCGACCGTCCGGACATTTTCCGGGAGTTCTTCAGCGCCACTGAAAGCGCAACGCTGAGCCAATTCTGTGTTGTCCTTTTGATGTAAGTAGGGGAGGGGATATTATACATAAGTATCCATACATACTTGCGGATTTTTGTCATAACATTGTGCAGTTTGAATTATATTAGGAATGACTTGCTAATCTAACCACCTTGTAATTTATTTCTGTTTTTACAAAAGGACCATCGCCTGCTAAATAATTTTGATGTGTTTCATAATAAGTTCAATCTATTTGGCATACCTGAGTTGAGGGACTTGGTTAAGTGGCCCAACAATAACATACAAGGGCAATATTTTGGATATTTATTAAAATGATTGATAAATAATCTGGAGGATTGTTTAAAAGTCGAGATGAGACTATCACTACATGGGGACGAGGGTGAACTCTTAAAACTAGCTACATGGACGGATGTTTATCGTCTCCTTGGCCCGAAAGTTCGATGGGTTCTTCAGTTGTAAATATCTTAATAAGTATACACATTATTAACTTAAATTCGATTACGATAACATACTGTATACGCTTAACGTGCAAAGATGGCCGCAAGTCCGACACACATATTTTGTTCATTCTGGCAAAAGTCATCCGATTGCAACGAAATATTTATACAGAAATAAAGCCATTACAATTTACTTACTTTATATTTAAAAGTTATTGATTGATAGGATATTGCTTAACGTCTCATATTTATGCAACTTGGCTAATCGAGGCGAGCGAAATATTAAAAAAAAAGTCACTCGCAATTGGCAGAAAAATAGATTTCAAATCTTTTTCCAGAACATTAAAAATAAGTGGGTATTAGTATTAGGAGATTTAGGGCGCTTTTACAGCTAAGATTATTCGCGGTTCCAAGATAAAACAATTTCTATAAGTGTGAGTTACTTCCATGTATACTTATTTCTAAGAAGGGGACGTCAGGGCTGACGCGGGGGAACAGGGGTGGACAGGCCTGTGCTGGTCAGAACCAGCCACAAGCGTATGGGGAGGGCATTTTTTTTCTTTCTTCGATATAGGACATGGCATTGCCTGTTGATGTAAGTAGGGGAGGAGTCATTATAACTTATGTTATATATTTTTATATATATATATATATATAATTATAACTTTTGCATCACCTTGGTAGCTACATTCACTGCAAGTCACTGCACGCCGCGCGTCCTAGTTTGGTTGCCAGTCAACCAAAACAAATGAAAAATCCAACCATGTTTCGTGATATTTCTGCAACTATTGTGTAAATCATTTCTAAACATTTGTAAATCTTTCTCGCCTTGTAAAATACTGTGTTAGTTTTAAGTTAAACATCTACTTGTTCTCCGATAGGTAAGGAATCTTTCGATTACATTTTTATACATCTTTATTCATTTCATGCATGTAAATCCGTGTTTTAAAATTATTCATTCATATTTTTCCCGTGCGTATTTTTTTGGCTCTACATTTTCATCTCATCCATATTTTACAAAACATCCTCTGATTGTTTGAAATTTTACTTTTGAAATCAAACCTGTTTTATTATATTTAGTTACCGGCAATTCTTCTTCTCTTTAATTTTCCCACAGAGACGCGATGCTGCCCAAAAAGAATACTGCTTCGTCTCGAACCCAAGAGCCTTATTCCTCGTCCGACACCTCCGTCACGGACCGGCAAGATTACTTTATACCAAATAGACCAGTCACGCAAGGCCGCAAAACAGGTAATATGTCCCGTAGTCTGGTCTCGCCATGTACCACCTATGGAAACTTTACAAAATATCAAAAATTGACAGACCTTCCTTTGCCACCACCTGCCAAACGTCCTCGACTAGACGACAATGTTGTACATATTGGCAAAATAGTAAATAGGCACAACCTTGCTCAGCCCGGCCCCAACTCTGCCTTTATGTATCATCCTCTTTTGCTCGATACCGATTCCACGACAAACCATCGTCCATACCCACGACATGTAGTGCAGACCTCGACAAGCAGAGGTTCTACTAGTATGGTCGTTGATGTCGACTCTGCCGCGCCTACTACACTCTGGTCTTCCTCGAGCGGTACAAGTAAGATTGTCCACGTAGGTCAACCTATGAGTCTCGCCACACAATCGCCTGTCCGTTTCCGTTACGACATTTTCGACCTTCAAAAATTGCAACGTTGCGTTTCGAAATGTGTCGGCGCCCAGCAGCCTACGACGACCACCACGACTACGACGACGCCTACTTACGTATCGCCTACCTTACATGGTGTGGTGCATTTCGACGAGCTAGACGCGTCCACATCGCACTGCCCTCTGAATTCGCAAGAGATTGCCGGTCTTGGCACGCCACATCCAGACGACAACTTGCAAGATTGGCGAGGCGATCTACCTTGGACCGACCCCGCACCCGTTGGTGTGATTACAGACGACGACGACGACGACGACAATTCGACACCACCAACCACCCAAGACGCCCATGTCGACGTTGCCACCGACACATTCTTTGACGACGACTACGAGAATGCCATGATGCACGTCGACATTGGCGAGTTGATTGCTCTCGACGACGCCCGCGCACCACCCCCTACCGTCACACCTCCCGGTCCGGTGGCTACTTGGCGCGGGGTCTCGCCCATGCAACAAGTCGCCGAGCGCCCGACAACGACGACGACGACTACAACACCAGAAAGTGTCTATTGGTGATTCGACGAGATACTCGAGCGATTGACATGACTGCCGCCGTCTTTCTGCACGAACTCGCAGACACCTCGTACGATGCGGCCTTGTCGGCAATCGACTTTGACAATTTGCCACCACAACCTACAACTAGTACTCCAAACGAGTGCGTCGTCGCGACGGCTATCCCGCCGCCAGTTTGTGCGCCTCGTCACCCGCTCCTGGACGTGACGGTGGTTGCCGAACAAGACGGTGGTCCGAGACGCGAGTCACGTGCACGTCGAGAGCTAGACTTTGACGGTATGGATGTGGACTGTGTCTCGGTCTCGTCTACGCCACGACGAGTCTTGAGGCATACATCTCCAAAAACGCTTCATCCCGGTACTGTTTTCGAAACAGAAGAAGAAGACGACGACGACGACGCCGACGACGTTGCCGTCGGCCAAAACGGCTATCCTTACGTGGTTCCTCTCGGTATGGAAGTTATACCGTGCGCCCCGATCGACAACGACGACGGCGGCGAAATCGACAACCTCCCCGGACAAGACAATGTAACCGACACTACCGACGACGACGACGACGACCAAACCAACAATGATGACGACGACGACGACGACGACGACATCAATGACGGCCACTCTGACAACGAAGCCGCAACCGACGATGCCGACGTCGACACCGACAACCACCCCGAACAAGACTTTGCAACCGACACCAACTCCGACGGCGACGGCCAAACCGACTATGATGGCGACATAGACACCGCATCCGACGACGACGAAGACGACGGATTCGACAACGACGACGAATTTGACGACGACACGAATTGGACCAAGACGATTTTTCGATCAAGTCGAAGACGTAGACTATGAACTAGACGACGACATTGTTCTGGCCGACGAAATGGACCAAGACAATTTTTCGACCAAGCCGACGACAACGACATTGACCTAGACGAGGATGACGACGACGACGACGACGACAACCATGTTGGTGTGCCTCTTGTCGTGGTTGTTGCTCAAGACGACGAACCATCGCAAGCTCTACCACAAAACAACAACAACAAACGTCCCTTTGCAGGAAGCAATGGAAATCGACAACATCGACGAGATTCCCGTCGCGGCCAATGTTGTGGCGCCCGCACGTCGTGCTGTGCCTCGGTTGCGCAGACTAAACCGTCACAACATGATGGCCAGACGTATGCCCGACGCCGACTTGCTACCCTATAGCGTGGACGCAATGGATCGTGTCTGTCGGCATTGCGCAGCACAACACTTTCTCGGCGAGTCGAACGCGCAAAGACAACACTTCGAGTGTTGCATGAACGGTTCGGTTCGGTTACCCGCACTGGGCGAGCCACACCCTACGATGCGTCGTCTGTGCGAGGAGCAGACCGAAGAGGCGATACACTTTCGGGCTCACTCTATAGCATACAATTTGGAAATGTCTTTTGCCTCGTTCCACTCGGCCCCCACTGGATTCGCCGCCGTCGACAACGCTCCTCGGACCTACGCGGTACACGGTCAGGTACACCATTCTGTGCCCGACATGGACCCGCAAAATGGCGATGGCGTGCGACGCTATTGTCAACTCTATCTGCTAGACTCTTAAGAGGCGACTACGGCGCGCGTCACTCGTCGAGACAACTGTCAACGTCGGGTACTAGAGTGTCTGGACGAAATGATTCGTACGGTAAACCCGTACTTTGTTAATCACGTGCTACAGTCGGAGCGGTTGCTCCTTCCGCGCAACGACGACGTCGTCTTGGCATTCGGACGAGACGACGCGACGACGCTGCAACGCCGAGAGTTTCGCCGCAACGCGATACCGCAACCGGCAAACGCAGTGTCTTGTCTCGTGGGCGGAGACTCTAATCCCTTTGGCTTTGGACGTGCGAGTGCAATGGCGCGGCCAAGACTATTACAACGTCAACAACGTTTGTCCGCAACTCGATGCGTTGGTGTTTACGCCGTTGCACCCGCGCGGCCAGGAGGGATGGCATCCGTACATTGCGCGTTTCGACACGCAAGGCAATGTTTCTCCTGTGCAGTTTTATGCGTACAGAATGGCAGTGAGACTCGACTATTTCTCGCCCCTCCATCGTTGCGGCGCGCTGTTCCAACAGTACGTTGTGCACGGCTTTCTCCGCGCAGAGGCATCTCGTCTGTTGTACATACTCAACAACCAGACGCTACTGCGCCACCGAGTACACGTCGCTGCGCGCCCACGTCAAAACGTTGCCAACGCAAAACAAAAGCAAAACAAAACAGCATGCAAAACAGATTCCGGTTGGATGCAGGGCCCATGTTCTTGGAGTACCTTCCGTACTTCAAGACATGGCTACTGGACCGTGAAGCCAAGAATCCAGATTGGATTGGATATTGCTTTACGTCTCATATTTATGCAACTTGGCTAATCGAGACGAAGGGAGGGACGTAAGGGATGACGCGGGGGGGACAAGGGGTGGACAGGCCTGTGCTGGTCAGAACCAGCCACAAGCATATGGGGAGGGCAATGGTTCCCCCACGTCGTGGTCGTCTCCGTCTGTGTCATCATCCGTCCGTGTTGTCTTTGTCGTCGCCGTCGGGGAGGAAGTCAAAGGGAAGGGGTTCCCCGACGACGACCCAGCCTACACTGATATCCCCTCCTGTACTTCTTCTTGTAGATCCACAGAAGACAGCTAAATGTCGAGTGCAGAGAGTTTTGCCGAGATAACGGAATGGAAAACGTCTACCTCAGACATGGAAGTCTACCATAAACCACGAACATTCATACAGCCTCCTCACACTTTACTCAATGCTCCCGAAACCATGCTACCTGTTGCAAGTCTATGCCCAGTAACAACAGTAGTTGAAACAACTTGTGATACCCTGGCTCTAGTAGATCATATTATGCAGTTTGGTTAATGTTAAGAACAATATTTAGAGACATGACAACACGAAGACGTGAGAAACTAGGGCACTCGACCGGGAAGGTTGTATTGAGCCGCCTTGGCACTTAATTTTGTGTAAGTGTATTTTGTTTTCTCACTTTTTTAAACTTATAGAATATGATTTAGACTCGAGGGTTAAAAATTATTAAAATTTTGTTAAAAAGATGAATAATTTAGAAAAAAAATATTCTTGTAGCTGACGAAGCTCTTGAATTTTTTGATAGATTGGATATTGCTTTACGTCTCATATTTATGCAACTTGGCTAATTGAGACGAAGGGGTGGACGTAAGGGATGACGCGGGGGGACAAGGGGTGGACAAACCTGTGCTGGTCAGAACCAGCCACAAGCATATGGGGAGGGCAGGGGTTCCCCCACGTCGTGGTCGTCTCCGTCTGTGTCATCATCCGTCCGTGTTGTCATTGTCACCGCCGTCGGGGAGGTAGTTAAAGGGAAGCGGTTCCCCGACGACGACCCAGAGCTCGCAATTAGTTTCAGGTAGTGAAACTCCCCTATTCACGGGCCAAACCGCGAGAAGGTGTCGAGTTGGAATTTGAAGGCCTGAACATCAGAATATAGGGTGATCCGGGGTAATTATGGAACAGTAAAAATTCAGGGCTAAAACAGGACAGTCTAATTATACTATAATGCATATATTTTTATTAAATGTAATAAATGTAGGTTTAAAACTTCATTTATCTTTATTGAAATGTTTATCTCAGAATATCAAAATGTGAAATGAAAAAAAAAAAAAAAATAATAACCTACTATCTGTAAAAGCGGTCCAAAAATCTTTTGTGCAGTACACAAGAACTTTCACTGTGGCAGTACTGTAATTGAAAAAGTATCCGAAAGCAATGTTGCATTGTGATCCAGTAGTACCAATGGTGTTTTTGAAGTCGAAGAACTTAAAATTAGTGCACCTATAATAATACAGGAGGCTGTGAATGGGCGGGGCTAAAACAGGACAGCATTTGGGGCTAAAGTGGGACATTTACCAAGGTGAGTTTATTCTTCTATTTATGTACATATAATGTACACAAATGGCTCTAAGCTGTTATAAGCTTATTTAAATGATTAAAACAAAGGTTTATTTATTAAATGTAAGTGGCCTAGGCTTAGATTGATGATTTACGCAGTTAAATTGAGGTGAGGAGGCCCTAGGCCAGCTGCTAGACCTAGGCCTAACCTAGCCCTATCTTTTAGAGGCCTAGGCCTAGCCTAGCCCTATCTTTTAGAGGCCTAGGCCAATTCTCCTTTTTAAATTCATGTGATCTACTTAAATGTTCCCTTAAAAACTAATAATTTTCAATTTATCTTCAGATTTAAATGGTGAGAACTTACATCCCAAAACCAAATAAAGTACGGGAAGAAGATGTTGAGGCAGCTATACAAGATATACGAGAAAACATGATCTCGATTCGAAATGCTGCTCTTAAGTACAACATTACAAAAACATTGTTAGGCAGGCGACTTCTAAATGGTCCATTGACTCATCGAAGAGGACACAAAACAGCACTGACCGCACAAGATGAACATTTGCTAGCGGACAACTTGCGTTTTATGGCAAAATGGGGCTTTGCTCTCCCTAGGGCAGAAGTGAAGGAGACTGTACATGAATATGTTGCTTTAAATAACATTGCAACACCATTCAAGAATGGTAAACCTTCGGATGACTGGTTTGTGAATTTCCTTAAGCGGAATAATTTAACGTCGAAACATCTTGAACCTCTTGAATCCAATAGACGAAAAGCAACGGCAGACCCGTTCATTTTTTATGGGTTCTACTACCAGCTTGAAAAGGTAATTAGTGAACTCGATTTAGCAGATAAACCAAGTCATATTTGGAATTTGGATGAAAGCTACATTTGTTCTTTTTTTATTGGATATTGCTTTACGTCTCATATTTATGCAACTTGGCTAATCGAGACGTTCTGACCCAGGCAAGATAAATGTTGTCACAGGAAAAGGCCAGAAAGCCCATCGAATTATTCAGGGGTCTGGCAAACAAAATACAACAATGTTGGCTTGTTGTTCGGCATCTGGCATTCTGTTTCCACCGTTGATTAGATTTCAGGGAACAAACCTGTGGACAACCTGGAAAGGTAGCAAAGATTTGCCCGATACATTTTATGCTGTTGCAGAAAAAGGATATATGACAACGCCTGTTTTTGAGAGTTATTTTGACAAATTTGTTGAAAAGGTGCAAGAGCGTCCGTTATTACTCATATTTGATGGACATATGTGGCACATATCTGCAAAAACCATTAAGAAAGCCATTAAAGAACAGGTGACATTATTAAAATTACCTCCACACACTACAGAGATGTTGCAGCCTCTAGACAAGAGTTGTTTTAGGCCATTAAAACAAGCCTGGAATGTACAACTTCAAAAGTGGCAACATAAGAACCAGCGTCTGCCTTCAAAGTCTGAGTTGGTTGACCTTCTTTGTGGTGTGTGGCATACGGGTATGACACCGGAAAATATCCAAGCAGGATTCAAGTCATGTGGTGTATATCCAGTTTGTAGAGATAAATATTCTGTCACAAGACTGGACCCCGAAAAACTACAACGGTAAAATGAACATGTGGCAAGTTCTGATGTCAATGTGGAAACTCTCTCGCCTTTACGTTCTGCACAGAGCCTTGGAGTACCAGAGAGGGACAATGAAGTTGAATTTCAAACTCCGGTTGCGCCCATCACTCAGGGTGAAATTCAAAGCCCACCATCGTCTGGATCATCTTTTTGTACAAGCTTTGAAGAACTCCTTCTGAATAAGATCAAACGAACCGACAGGCCTACAGCAACACGTCGAAAAATTGATCCGGAATCAAGAGTCATTACTAGCCAAGAATTTCTTCAAAACATTGAAGCTAAAACTCCCAAAGTTAAGGTGAAGACTAAACAAACACAACGGAAAGCAAGCACAACAAGGCCCGCACTGCGAGTGATAACAAATGATAATAGCGAAGCATCCACATCAGGGATCGGCCCAACAAACCTTTCAAAGAGGACATTACAGAAGAAAAGGGTGTATTCTCCAAATTACTCAGACTCGTCTGAAGAAGATGTTTACCAGAACCGGCCAAGGCCAACTCGTTTGTTGTTATCCGGAAAAGATGCGAAATTCAGGATTGGACAGTATGTAGTGATTCAATATGAAGGGGAATATTTTCCTGGTTTTTGGATATTGCTTTACGTCTCATCTTATTATTGGGCACAAAGTTGATGAATACCCATGGCAAGTAAAAGCAATGTCAATGTGCTCAATTGTATATTGGAAATGACCGGATATTTCTGACCAGATCTGGTACTGTAATGATGCCCTTGTGGAGGCTATTAGTCCTCCTGAGCTGATTTCTTCTCGTAATCAATACGATGTACCAGAAATGAAAAAAAAACAGAACATTTTAATTGTGACTGCTGAGGGACTGTAAATGAAATTTAAAAGTGAGGCTTGTACTAGCCAGGTTCATTTATTGCATTTCTGGGTTGTAAACGTGATCTCAATAGCGTTGTAGGCTACCGTTAATTGTAATAAATAATTGTAGGCCTAGGCCCTAGGTTTAGGTTTTAGATATTCAAATTTTAAAACTGTTTGACCTAGGCTTATTATGAAAGAAGTTGGCCTATGTATCCTGTACCAGCTTATTATTTTTTTCAAAAGTAGCATGTATCTGCATGTGAAAAACGGGTGGTTTCATGTATTTTGTCAATGTGTTTTTTAAATAGGTAAGTAAATAAAGTCTGAAAAATCAGGAAAAAATTACACGTATTATTTTAGCCTAACTTGGTCATACAACAGCCCTAAAAATGTTATCTGGTCCATATTAATAGAATTAGAGTGCTGTCCTGACTAAGCCCCTTATGTGTCCCGTTTTAGCTCCATTGGCAGGGCTAAAACGGGACACAGTAAATATAATATTTTACTGAAATTAATAGAAAAAAATAGGTAACTCCTGTTGATTTGATTAAAGCTATCAAAACTACATAATGTAAAAAAAATAAAAAATGAAAAAAAGCTAAAACTTGCTTGATAAAGCCAAAGTGTTGAAAATTGTCCCGTTTAAGCCCCGGATCACCCTAGCATTAAATGTTACTGAGGGTAAAGTGGGAATAACAGATCACCCCAGATTGCTTGCAAGATACTTTTTGACTACCCTTTGCTTGTTAAAATATCTGAAGAGACTTCACGCATGGCAGGAGAACCAAAGCTCAAATCTTCATTTAAGTCACATTGCGATTTAAAAGAAGCAGTAACCAGGGATGATATTCCGATTCACAAATTGTGTGCTGAAATAAAACGGAGTGGAAATCCATTTTCATAGACTGGACCTGAACTTGTCAACATCGCAACCAAGGCAGTTTTCAATGAAATTACTACAAAAGATGTGGTTTAGCTCCACAATCTTGGCATTAAAATGTACGACGACTTCATAGCTCAAAGACTCAACGCAGTAACTAGCACCGTGAATTTATAGGACCGTGTCAAAATGAATAAACGTAATCTGTGTTCAAAGGCCAAAAGGAAAATCAAATTAAGATTGTCAGGTACTGTAAAAGAGCTACAAGCCGACAGATCGCTTTTTGCCCGGCTACTTTTAGTAAGCAGATCACAGCGGCAAATAGATTTGTGAAGTATATTGTATTTTATTGATTTCATTTGATTGGATATTGCTTAACGTCTCATATTTATGCAACTTGGATAATCGAGACGAAGGGAGGGACGTAATAAGTGGCGCGGGGGGACAAGGGGTGGACATGCCTGCGCTGGTCAGAACCAGCCACAAGCGTATGGGGAGGGCAGGGGTTCCCCCACGTCGTGGTCGTCTCCGTCTGTGTCATCATCCGTCCGTGTTTTCTTTGTCGTCGCCGTCGGGGAGGTCGTCAAAGGGAAGGGGTTCCCCGACGACGACCCAGTGCTCGCCATTAGTTTCAGGGAGTGAAACTCCCCTATTCACGGGCCAAACCACGAGAAGGTGTCGAGTTGGAATTTGAAGGCCCTTATTGTACGCACTTTAGTTTTTTTTTAGTCTGTGCCGTACGCACTAAACATCTTGACTCTTAAAGGTTATTATTTTTATACGTTTCCCAGCGAACAAGGTTTCCCATCCTTCTCTCGGGGTAGAGGTGGATTTTTGGATATTGGATATTGCTTTACGTCTTATATTTATGCAACTTGGCTAATCGAGACGATGGGAGGGACGTAAGGATTGATTGGATATTGCTTTACGACTCATATTTATGCAACTAGGCTAATCGAGACGAAGGGAGGGACGTAAGGGATGACGCGGGGGTACAAGAGGTGGACAGGCCTGTGCTGGTGAGAACAAGCCTCAAGCATATGGGGAGGGCAGGGGTTCCCCCACGTCGTGGTCGTCTCCGTTTGTGTCATCATCCGTCAGTGTTGTCTTTGTCGTCGCTGTCGGGGAGGTAGTCAAAGGGAAGGGGTTCCCCGACGACGACCCTCCACAGACAGGGCTCTGCTATTGGCCCTGTGTCTACCCCTTTTTGCCCTTGTGTATGTATTCAGTTACATATTTTTACATCGAAGAAAGTTTCCAACCCAACAACTGAATTGTCTGCGAAGGAACTCTCCGTACAACCTGTGATTTATTAGTGTTGCATATTTCATGCTCACAACTACACGTTTTATTGGTGCTTTCGCACTCACTAGGCGGCCTGGCCTCGTGCCTACCCGCGCTTGGGAGGTAGCGACTACGTGGCGACCGACACCAGCCACGCAATGTCTGCTAGCTCACCTAGGATGATTCCTATGAAACGAATACAATCCCTGTTGGACACCAACACCCAGCCGCCACTTTAAAACAATGACAAATGTACCACATTGCCACTGCGTAAACGGTCCACACGATTCGGCTCCTCTGGAGATACTGATTTCAGTTTAAAACCAACAGTCTTAGACAAGAGGTTCAAGGCGAGCCCAAACACCAACAGAAATTCTCAGCCATAAATTCAACTACTACTCCATCGAAGCTAGGTTGCAACACTTACCAGCCCATAACTTAGTTTGTTAGTCTGTAGTCAATGATTCGTTATCTACAATGGATTCAACGTTGTTTTCAGCTGGAGATTAGACCTGCCAATGTTTTGGTCAGCATCCTACCTTTACATAGAGTGACAGTCACACAGCTTAAACGCGCTTTGGAAAAACTGGCGGATATCGCAGGAGGCAAATACATCTCCAACCCAGCTACAGCATTGGCCATGATGAAGTTCCCCACTGAGGCGTATGCCCAAAGTTATGTATCATATTGTGCTGTACGCATTAAGCAGAGTTTTAGAAATACCAATGATTTTCAATAGACTAAATATATCGGTGGAGTTCTTCACCACTATAACCATGTTTTCTGAATAACAGTTAGCATAACACATAAAATTAAGTCTAAAAAAACTTATTTAAGCTTTACATTTTCACTTCAGTTAAAATTGCTTGAAAAGTATATCGTTTGAAAACAACGACAAGTTTACACAAAAGTCAATATTTATTTTAAATTTTTAAAATAAAACTGTCTTGATAATTGGTACATGAAAATGCAGTGAACTGGAAGAAAATCAGGAAGCTCCCAAGTTGACAGAAGTTTTCAATTTCAATGTATTTGACGTGAAAGCTTATTTTGCATAACTATTACTTTATTTTATTTAGTGACAGAAGATAATCCCCACTTCTGTAGACATAAGTAAAAACTAAAGATTTTTTTACAACTTAATACTAATTGATTGATTGAATATTGCTAAAGGTTTCATATTTATGCACTTTGACTAATCGAGACGAAGGGAGGGACGTAATAGGTGACGCGGGGGGACAAGGGGTGGACAGGCCTGTGCTGGTCACCAGCCACAAGCGTATGGGAAGGGCATGGGTTCCCCCACTTCGTGGTCGTCTCCGTCTGTGTCATCATCCGTCCGTGTTGTCATTGTCGTCGCCGTCTGGGAGGTAGTCAAAGGTAAGGGGAAAGTTCCCCGACGACGACCCAGAGCTTGCCATTAGTTTGAGGAAGTAAAACTCCCCTAATCGTGGACCAAACCACGAGAAGGTTGCAAATTGGTACGTGGACATAGCTGGGTTTTTTCTAAACCAGTTTTTATAACTGAAGAGGATAGACGTTACATAAATAAATATTAATAATTGAAAATAGGGAATAATAGCTATGCTCTTTGACCTTACAAATACCGTTAAACTAAGGTGTCCAATTCCAAATGTGAGTCAACATGCATGAAAACGTCAGTTGACCTACTTGATTAGTAAACACTCACAGGAATAATTAGAAATCGTCGTGATCAGTTTACATTTAAAATTGTTTGGATTGGTTGGATATTGCTTAACGTCTCATATTTATGCAACTTGGCTAATCGAGACGAAGGGAGGGACGTAAGGGATGACGCGGGGGGACAAGGGGTGGACAGGCCTGTGCTGGTCAGAACCAGCCACAAGCGTATGTGGAGGGCAGGTGTTCCCCCACGTCGTGGTCGTCTCCGTCTTTGTCATCCGTCCGTGTTGTCATTGTCGTCGCCGTCGGAGAGGTAGTCATAGGGAAGAGAAAGATTCCCCGATGACGACCCAGAGCTCGCCATTAGTTTCAGGAATTACATTCATGAAGTTCAGATTGGATATTGCTTTACGTCTCATATTTATGCAACTTGGCTAATCGAGACGAAGGGAGGGACGTAAGGGATGACGCGGGGGGACAAGGGGTGGACAGGCCTGTTCTGGTCAGAACCAGCCACAAGCATATGGGGAGGGCAGGGGTTCCCCCACGTCGTGGTCGTCTCCGTCTGTGTCATCATCCGTCCATGTTGTCTTTTTCGTCGCCGTCGGGGAGGTAGTCGAAGGGAAGGGGTTCCCCGACGACGACAGCTTTGTGCCATAAGCCAAAAGTTTATAACTAATTAATTCCATTTGGATCAGATTTCAATGAAAACTGTAGGTGTATATTATAATAATATATACCGGTACCTAGTATTTATTCCTTATATTCAACCAAATTACTTTGATAGATTTTTTCAAAAGGTTTAGTTTTGGGAAACAAAAAGTAGCCATGTATTGATGATTATTTACTGTATTTTAATGTTTACGATGATAATAAGTCATTCTTAAATCTTAATCGACATATTTAAATGTAACACTTTTTGTGTGATTAGAACCTACGGGATTGAGATTTTCGTTATATATGAATTATATTTTTTGTTAGTGGTGATGATAAGGTTGCATAATTATTGTCTTATGCTCTTTGGAGGACTTTACTTAATTTATTCATTTATACCAAGAGGTATACGACGTTTACAGCGTATATCCTGCATATTTGTTTTAGTTATACAGGGGTTTTAATATTTGTTTTTGGTATATGCCGCATACTCGCGTGTACCTCCAATACACCACTGCGGAACAAGGACTGATGCCAAACTAACAAAACCAGGAGACTCAAGTCAACACTGGATTGTAAAGCTAAGCTATTTATGCTAGTAAGGAATAAGTATGATGTTCAATTTTGTGTACTTAAATACGTTTTTTTACTTGCAAATTTGCAGCTTGGCAAAACTTTGCGTATGTTTGTGTTGTGCGGTTGGCAGCTTGTGCTGAGTGAGGAACGTGTAAAGATGACGCTGGGCTAAAATGTAATGTAAATTATATAAATTGATATAGTTTACAATATATACATAACAGTATGGTTTATTTCAACAAAATGGTTATAGATCAACTTGTAAAGGGAATAGCAAAACCTTGTGTTAGGTAACGCACAAACTTCAATCGTTTAACAATCAGCTCTTGTTGCGAGATCATGTTTTAAGAAAACACATAACGCGGGAATAATATGGCTGACGAGAAGCTGGAAGTTCCCTCCTAACAACTCAAGCAATATTACGGAAATGCAACAGTGATTTTATGTACGGAATATTTTCAGCTCCAAATCAAAAGATGGGTTAAATGTCCTGACAGGTGTACAGGATACTTATGGCTTCGATGCATTCAACGTGAGGTACGATGTAACTTGCGAAGTGACGATGGAAGGAAACAAACCCAACCTGCGAAACCATCAAAGATTAGGTAAGACAAGGGATTTCTGGAAAAATATAAGTAGGATGACTGGACCGTCTTAAAACCGTCACATGAAGTTTGACGACGTAGTAAAGTCCCTTTGAAAACCTTATTCCTGAGATGCCTTTAATTTCTATCAGTTAGGCTCACGTGTAATCAAAAACATCATTCGCTGAAGTAAATAAATTCGTATTAAGAGTCTTCTAGTATAAGTATTAGTATTAGTAGTTTAAGGGCGCTTTAACGGAAAAGATTATTCGCGCCTCCAAGATATTTAATTGACTATGTATATATATATATGTAAAATACGGAAAAAAGGCCTAAATGTGTTTTGTTACAAATAATTGTCATCAAAAGAATTGCCAAGGTGGATATATTTGTAGACAGCCAAAACGGTGAAAGTTATAAGTGCTTAAGTCGTGATATGTAGAGGAGGAAGATAATGCAAAAATACCGAAACATAATCATAATCAGGAAAACGTTGCCAACGTCGACATAATGAATAGGAAGTCAACATGCATCATGGATTTTTTTATATATATTTTAAAAATGTGAACTTTCATAGGTTGTCGATCAGATTACTAAGGTAAGGAAATGTGATAAGTTTTTCACAGTTATCATAAGACAAAAGTTCTTCATATGACAGATTTAAATTCAGTCGGAGTCGGATATTAACACATCACACATACAGGTAGGCATGGTGTGTGTGCCCTATACGTACTCGCGCCAATACAACCTCCTCACGACGAGAAAGTATGGAAGAAGGGGGTCGCACCTTCAGTGAAAGACAGGTCATCACACAACGCAGCTTATTATTCTGCAAAGCATTCCAACAATTGATTGGATATGGCTTGACGTCTCATATTTATGCAACTTGGCTAATCGAGACGAGGGGAGGGTCGTAAGGGATGACACGGGGGGACAAGGGGTGGACAGACCTGTGCTGGTCAGAACCAGCCACAAGTATATGGGGAGGGCAGGGGTTCCCCCACGTCGTTGTCGTCTCCGTCTTGTGTGATCATCCGTCCTTGTTGTCGTTGTCGTCGCCGTCGGGGAGGTAGTCAAAGGGACCAACAATCCTGATCTTATTTCAACATATGGTTCTTGAACCTACTGTGAACATCAGGAACAGGTACGAAGTCAAAATCAGTAGAAGCTATTTGCGTTGCAGCCTTGGCTGCTTAGTCAGTCTCCTCGTTGCCAGAGATACCTACATGACCAGGGCCCAGCAGAACATGATTTTGTTGCCTCTTGCATGAAGTTTCTCCATGAATTGGTTTGATTGGATATTGCTTAACGTCTCATATTTATGCAACTAGACTAATCGAGACGAAAGGAGGGACGTAAGGGATGACGCGGGTGGACAGGCCTGTGCAGGTCAGAACCAGCCACAAGCATATGGGGAGGGCAGGGGTTCACCACGTCATGGTCGTCTTTGTCTTGTGTCATCATCCGTCCGTGTTGACATTGTCGTCGCCGTCGGCGAAGTAGTCAACGGGAAGGGGTTCCCGACGACGAACCCATAGCTCTCTATTAGTTTCAGGGAGTGAAACTTCCCTATTCACGGGCCAAACCGCGAGAAGGTTGTGAGTTGGAATTTGATAGCCCGTATTGCTGTAGCCCTGGAATATTTGAACAATACTAATAGAAAGTACAATAAATATAGGCCTACCAAAGGAATAACGTGTTGGACAAAATAAAACACGGTCGACTTGAAATACCGATATCACGCTCAAACCGAAAAACTAACATTCTAGTTGACAAAGATGGGTAATAACTTTCAAATTAGAGGCGTGACATCCAAAACCCACTCCAAACATACCAAGTCATGCGAAATCTGACGCAAATTAAGTGAACCAAACAGAAGTTTAAGGGCGATTTATTTATTTTATTTTATTTATTTATTTATTTAACGTCTATCCTATTCAGTTATAAAAACTGATTTACAAAGGAGGACAACTAAATAAATCTAATTACATAGATGCAGACACAACAATGAAATACATTTAAGTAAATATTTGAAATAGTAATATTACAACAATGCATTAAGTATTCAACAAATTTGATAACAAATAAAAAGGATATTAAATGCAAAAAAGAGTTATAATTTGCAACACATTCACACAATGCAGTGAAATAATATCTCCAGCACTAAACTTTGGCATTATTGTTGTCTGTCAAGGCCCTTATATCTTTCTCTAAATATAATAAAATACTCGCAAAACATTAATTGCGCAGTTTGTACTAGAGGAACAGACAGAGCACAACACTTGATAATAAATAAAATAAATAAATAAATTTTATTAGAGTCTACCCACTCAGTTATATAACTGATTTTCAGTGGGGGACTTTAAATCAAAGCGACAGCAGGCCCCGACGCAATCGACTAGTGAGCGATAACCAAGCAAAGATCGATATTTTTAATAGGAAATATATAGCAAACAGTGGTATGGACAGTGCGAACACCCGCGAATCAACGCCAGAATCAACAAGGCCATTCAGAACAACTCTGAAATTTATTATGTGCCTTCGTTGCTAGGACGGCTTCCAAGTCACCGTTTACAAATTCCTAAGCCAAGAACTAATGGACTTAAGTCCAAGTTAGAAGTTAAAAAACTTCTGACTATAGCGGGAATCGAACACTGGGCCTACTGCATTGAAAGCAGATATGCTTACCACAAGACCAACGAGCCACACAAATAAGTTTTCACAGTAAGTAAAATAATAAAAATAAATACAACTTGTAAGAGAAGATTAATTTAAGAGAAAGTATAAGGGCGCGTCTACAGATAATACTATTTGCGGCAAAAGAGAAAATAGAGAAAATATACCCTTTTAGTTTGAACAGAACAGACAACCTACTACAGTTAACAAACACTAAACAGAAGGATGCAAGGAAATTTCAGCAAAGACAACACATTCTATTGTAATAGCAACCAACCCATGGTACTGTGAACGCTGAACAAGAACAGTCTGTAGAGTGGCAACAAAACACATCCACCCCACACAAGAACAACCAACCGACTGCGAGAGAACGAGTCGTAGGCGTAGGCGGCAGCTGCTGTCTGCGTGCATGGCTGGGATTGGTTATGGTGCGAGGAGGTGGGGATTTGTCGCACTATGTGGGCGTTGATCTATTGTGGTCTAGCCCTGGAAAGAAGGCACGTGTACCCTACAGACCGTTCAAAAATTATTTTTATTTATTTTTACATCTGTACCTTTGGACCTAAGTACCAACTCAAATGACTTATTGAAGAGCTTTAAAATAAACCAATATAATTTGTGCTGCACGAGTCTCTCTTAAACATCACGGGTAGGCCTGGTATCAGTATCAAAGCCTGTGGTTCGTTATTAATTATAGAGATCGTTGAAAGTGGATTTTTTTGGATTGGTTTGGATATTGTTTACGTCTCATATTTATGCAACTTGGCTAATCGAGACGAAGGGAGGGACGTAAGGGATGACGCGGGGGGACATGGGGTGGACAGGCCTGTGCTGGTCAGAACCAGCCACAAGCATAATGGGGAGGGCAGGGGTTCCCCCACGTCGTGGTCGTCTCCGTCTGAGTCATCATCCGTCCGTGTTGTCTTTGTCGTCGCCGTCGGGGAGGTAGTCAAAGGGAAGGGGTTCCCCGACGACGACCCAGAGCTCGCCATATATTCAGGGAGTGAACTCCCTATTCAGGGCCAAACCGCGAGAAGGTGTCGAGTGGAATCTTGCATTTATGCACTTGGCTAATAACGAAGGAGCACGTAAAGTGACGCACAGAAACCGCACCAGGAGGAGAGGTGTCGGCATCATGTCGTCTGAGA
>JAMZAV010011088.1:0-22491 GCA_024449915.1 Sweltsa coloradensis | reverse complement strand
TATATATAAATATTAATGTATTTATTTATTGTGATAATCACAGGACAGTTATGTTTTATCATGTTGCTCGGCTGCAATTCTACAGCAACTTGGTTGGGGCTCGGGACAATTCGTGTAACTGATGCCGTCAACCAACCCCACCCCCCTCTACACTCCGCCTGCTGATGACGCATTCATTCGTGCAAAGTCAAGGCCAGCAGAAAAGTGTATACAGAATACGCGTAGTCCGTAAATTTACAGCAGACGAGCCACGAGCTACACGTGAAATCGGTATATTTACAAAAACGGGACAAAACAGCGTCCCGTGAACAGTTGTCGGGACACCGGGACAGGTCCCTAAAAAACGGGACTGTCCCGTTTTTAACGGGATGAATGGACACCCTATTTATATTGCGTAACTTGTTATAACAAGCTAACGGTTCTGTTAAAAAATTCGAGATAATCGCCATTAGAAGAAATGGTATGTTTGCTAAATATTATTTCTCTTAAGTTTTGTCCAAATAATGAATACAATAAAAGTTAGAGCGTGATCATTGTTGAGCCGTTCACCAGGCGTCAACTTGCGAAATGAGAATGTTTGTCCATCAGTTCGATTCGCGGCCACTTGCCGGCGAGCTGTGACGTCACGTGAGGCTTCCCTATAGGTTCATAATATGCAGTGTATGTGTTTTTATGTCAAATACGCACTTTTGACGTGCGGGTGAGCCGTGAAAAACTGCACCCTGCATATTAACCCATGCTGTAAATTTTCATTCAGTGCACTCTGTCTAGAAAGTTAATTTATTTCTTGTCTTAACAGTCAGATGAATTTTTTGAAAGAGGTCTTGTCGAAATCCGATAAGTAGTTTTTTGTCAATGAAGTTGAGAAAGCTTAATAGTCGTTTAGATTATTTTTCATGTATGATGCGTACATTGTAATAACAAGCTAACGGCTATGTAAAAATATTCGCAATAATCGCTATTAGTATAAGCAATGATATGTTTGCTAAATATTATTCCTCTTAAGTTTTGTGTCCAAATAATAAATAGAATATGAGTTATAGCGTGATAAGTGTTGCGCCGTTCAACATATGTAAACTTGGGAAATGAGAATCTATCCCAACTCTCGTCATTTAGCCTATCGATCGTTTTAAGCTCCGCCTATCACCAGTCGTCAATTACGTGATCGCTAGGTAGGCTATAGATATAATTATGGCTAATCTTTAAACTTTTTTCATTTTAGATGGCTTCCCTACCAAGCACTGGGGCAACGTATTCCCGGCACCAGATTCATCTCATTCAAGGTTCCTCTAACTGATGTAAGTGGTTGGCCCTCATACTTGCTTAATTAATTGATTTTGTGTTTTCCATGCATTTAGGCCTAGCCTAGCCCCTACAGTAAATTTACCTACAAGACAATTTTTTATACAGTCTGATTTTAATACGCCCCATTTAATGCAAAGTCCAAGGGGGCAGAGGCGGATTTACACTTATTGAGTTATTGGGGCCCTGCACGCAGCCTATTTATTTGCAGTGCCACAGTAAATATTTTTTTAAAATCTGGTTTTTAGAGTGGATTTAGTGCGTTAAAAAAAAGTGGTGGGCTGAATGCAATACTGAATCAATGTACCGGTAGGTAATTTGTGTGCGTCAATTTTTTTTGTCTCCATCTCGAGCATACAATTCACAACATACTTAGCAACATATTAACCTTTGATTTTAGTATTTTCAATTGAGCATAGGGATAGCAGACATTTCAGAGCCAGACTGATGATTTCTGACAATATAAAGGAAGGTGTTTTTTTACTGGGAGTTTTAAACAAGGATTCAAAATTCACGATACAAAACTTGTATTCTATGAATGGCATAATATCTCCACTTGGGTACATTATTACCTATATGTATATATATATAGCCTATGTGACATAATATCCGAGAAAACCTACGTTAAAACATATATAGGCCTATATAATATATATATATGCGATCTTTCAGATTTGACAGCTAAATTGCAGTCTTCTGTTGGATTTATGTCATTGAAGTCAACAGTCACAACAAATAGCAGTTTAGTAAAGGTTTTGTTCTGTGGTCCCGGTAGCTTAATTGGTAAAGCTATTTATTGCACGTTAAGCCGGAGGTTCTGGGTTCGAACCCCAGTCGGAGCAAACTTTTTCGACAACTGCTATGAATCAATAACTATGTCCTTAAAGCGGGCTTATGCTTAAAAACCTAATATTCATACTACCCAACTCATGGGAGATGAGACGTGATTGGATTTATCCATGCGATCTTTCAGATTTGACAGCTACATTGCAGTCTTCTGTTGGATTTATGTCATGAAAGTCAACAGTCACAACAAATAGCAGTTTAGTAAAGGTTTGTTCTGTGGTCCCGGTAGCTTAATTGGTAGAGCTATGGCACGTTAAGCCGGAGGTTCTGGGTTCGAACCCCAGTCGGGGCAAACTTTTTCGGCAACTGCTATGAATCAATAACTATGCCCTTAAAGTGGGCTTATGCTTAAAAACCTTATATTCATACTACCCAACTCATGGGAGATGAGATGTGTTTGGATTTATTCATGTGATCTTTCAGATTTGACAGCTACATTGCAGTCTTCTGTTTGATTTATGTCATGGAGGTCAACATTCACAACAACTAGCAGTTTAGTAAAGGTTTGTTCTGTTGTCTCGGTGGCTCAATTGGTAGAGCTATGGCACATTAAGCCACTCTATCACTGTGATGTAGTAGCCTTTCTGACTGAGGCTATGGGTGCAGCCGTTGATCATTTTCTGATTCATCCGCCTCCATCCCTATGTCATCTCCCTACTGCAGAGATGACACACTACGAGAAGACATCCCTCTGTGTGTCACTAAGGTACTGCCCTACTGCAGCTGTTCCAGGTTGTTTTAAGCCGACAGACTGGACAGGAACAGGAAACTGGACAGGAAACAGACACTGATAACTACGGATGCACACGATAATCAATATTATCGATTGATAATCAATATTATTATCGATTGATAATCAATAATGAATAAAATTTCGATAATTGATAATCAAAAGTCATTATCGATTATCGAAATGTCAATAATTGGTTGAGAACGGCCCGAAACACGTGATTCGTATTTCCCGCTTGGGCTGACAAGAGATAGATAGGTCACAAAGGTGAATTTATGTTTGGGAGTGAACTTAGCCGACAGCGGGATTAAAAAAGAAAGATAACACAGACAGGACAAGGCAGCGAGTGGCATGAGATTGTATTGTTTTGAATTTCATTTGCCACATTTGAGATTCCATCTATGTCGGTGCGGTCTTGAATTTTTTATTAGTAATATCGATATTATCGATAATGATATTACCATTTCGATAATCGATAATGAAAAGAGTATCGATGTGCATCCCTACTGATAACCATATGGGATTTATGCTCGAGGTTTACTCCTCTAGATCCGCTATGTTCTGCGTAACCAGTATCACCTCGTGGAGGATGTGATTCTTTAACACGCATAGATGGTCCTGGGCGATGGAGAGGCTATAGGACGCCATGCCTTTAGTTACGCATCACATACCCCTGTAGTGTACTTTCCACCACTTGATACTATCATTATTATTTTTATTATTATTGATTACCGGTATTATTATTGATATTATTATTATATATTATTATTATGTTTTACATCTCATTCCGTATTAATGAAACAAATATTCATAATGGATGGGTTATTATGTCACGTCTTACATAGTCAGGAAATAATTAATTGCTGGTTATTCACCATTACGATGAGACAAAATATCCTGTCAAAGTGATTATTTTTCTTAATTTATTATTATGATTTATGATAAAAGATAATAATTATGATACTGATCACAATAAAGACAACTGTTAATCTTGACACAATCGAGAGAATAAGAATAGTACCATGGCTTCTATTGTGTGTTAGCCTGCCAACAGACAAGAACATAAAATCACAAATTTGTAGGTAAATAGTATGTAGGCAATAGTATGAAGTGCGTAGCGCTCGCTACACACTTCAGTAGCCGGTCGCTGGGTCTCGCTTGGTGAATCGCAGCGCGAACACGCATCAATGTATCACATACATACTAGCACATTACAAAAGAACTACACATCTAGGCCTATACATTAATTTTTTATTATTTTTCTGCATGCATAGTGATGTATTCATTTACTAACTGCAATTTAGCAATTCTAGTTTTCTGAAGTTCATGAAAAAAATAGGTGTTCACATTCCCGGGAAATACCAGGGTTTGATGTCCTTTATTGATAGCGAGCATGTGAAAGAGATTCCATTATACATGAGAAAAATCGAATGTTTTTTTTCAATGAATGAATTTTGTGTTTGCAATAAATTTTGGAGGCCTCGAATTCTTGACTGCAGTGCCGTATAAGAAATACTCACGGAAATCGATGGTTACGATATTTCGTTTTTTCTTAAAAATAATCGACTTTCACAGATAGTTGCTTTATCCGATTGTAATGATTTTCTCACAAGAACTATTTTTGGTGCAATTAATTATTCGTTGAATTTAGCGCATCGAAATTGGCGCTATTCTCAGAAAATCACATTTGAGATTTTTGTTTTTAAAACATTTATTCATGAGGCCTAACCCTGACATGCTTTATCGATTTTAAGTTTTTCAATAATTATGAATAAAATATGTGTGGTTTACATTCCCGGGAAATCCCAGGGTTTTGATGTCCTTTAATTGGATGAGCGAAGCGAGTGAAGAGAAGATTCCATTTCACTACACTGGAGAAAAAAATCCGGAATGTTTTTTTTTATGAATCGTATTTTTGTGTGTTGCAATTAAATTTTCTGGAGGCCTTCGAATTCTCTGAACTGCCACGTTTTTTAGCGTAATCAAAAAATGATTTCTTATGAAATCGCAATTTTACGATATTTTTTTTACTTAAAAAATAAAATCGACTTATCACACCTAGATGCTTTATCCGATTGTAATGATTTTTTCACAGAACCTTAATTTTATGAATTAATATATTCATGTGAAATTTGAGCGCAATCGAAAGATTAGGCCTATTTCTCATGAAAATCACAATTTGAGATTTTTTTGATTTTTTAAAACTTTATTCGACTGAGGCCTATAACACCTACATGCTTTATCCGATTGTAATGATTTTTTCACAGAACCTTAATTGTATGAATTAATATATTTGTGTGAAATTTTAACGCAATCGGAAAATTATTTCTCATGAAAATTGCAATTTTACGCTTTTTTCGTTTTTTTTTTAAATTCTTCGACTTATAACATTTATATGCTTTATCCGATTGTAATATAGTGTGTAATGTAATGTGCGCCACTGATCCTCATGTCGTCGTCGTAAAAATTAGAACAATATTACCAAGCGTGTCTCGCAGGCCATGGCAATGGCAAAGCGAAATCAATTTAAATACCATCTGCATAACACATGGTAGCTCAATGCACCAACTACGCTCATCCAACAACGCGCCTGAAAAAGCGTTTGCGAAGCTTCTTAGTATTTAGAAATTGCAACAGGAAAACAAGTGGATCACCATAAAAGTACCTAACGTTTTGTCACTTGCCTTTCACTTGTTTCACTTCCAGTTTTCACGGATAAAGTGCAATTATATTTCTCTGAACGGCGGACTTCTAAAAATCATTTGCAATCATTTATTGAAATTTTACTACGATTCTGTATAGGATTAACTTTACACTGTTTAAAACCAGTTCATTGTTTGATTTAAAATGTGACATGTCAACAAAAATCAGCTTATGACGACGACTGTGACTACCAAAGTTAATTAAAAACCGCTATAACTATAACAAGTTGAGAGAGCAATAGAAGTTGTGTTCAAAGTGATCTGAAAGAAATCAAATTTAATTTAGTAGGGTAAATCCCGATGAAGATTGAGAAAAAAAAATGCTTTACACTTTTTACAGTCCATGATTGAGGATGCAATTTCCAATATTCCCTATTTGTATTGTGAGGGTGTAAGCTCCAATGTTTATATTAGTAATTAGGTACCGTTATTTATACATTATAAAATATCAAGTGAATAGGTAGGCCTATACTTCTTGCATTCTTAATGTTTAATATTTAATTTTTCAATTATTGTCAGGGCTGGGCCCCTTTGGTGCTCGGGCCGCCGGGCGCACCCTACACCCCTGGATGTGACAGTGTAGGACCGCTAGACCGGCACATGTTTTATGGGTGTACAATGTACACATATCTTTATAAACAATACATGCAAGTTTTTATGTTGTGTGCGACTGGGTATCGGCAGCCCAAAAATTTGCGGCTGAGGTCTATCTACCAATAATTGTTTTTACTGTGATTGCTAACATTGCACACTAGGGCAGCCTTGATAGGTTGAAAACTAGGCCTACAAAAACAACTAAGCTATCCAAAACATACATAGAGTGTACACTTGGCCTTGCTGATACTATAGTAGTTCCAACAAAAGATTGCACATAGCTGGAAATTGTTTTCCAAACATAACAACTTTGTCAATTCTATTCACGCTTAATCGTGGATGAAGGGACTTCGTGATCCAACCCAGATAATTGTTGCTTGTGTTGTTAACAGATATTTCTCTTTCATACGCAAAGGCTACATTCCTTTTCCCACGCACTCATACCACCACTTACGCCACTTGTGATGAAAGCATCTGCATTCTTTCATTGGAGCTAGTATAGCCAAAAGAGTGTATACTTTGAGAAAAGTACAATCATTTGCCACCCTCTAAACTAAACTATGCATTTCGTTCAGGCTAACTAGGCCCTAGTTATGAATTTACAGAATAACAGACAAAATATTGGGTCCACCATGATCCGAAAAGAAATTGTCTAGCTTGATAATTTTGAGCTAGGCAGATTTCATTGTCAAAAATCTACCGTAAGAAAATACATGGGTACGATCTTTATGCTCCGCTTTTTTTTTAGCCCTGGGGCCCAAATATTATAGTTAGATTTTTTCGGGTGACGTTTGTCTGAAAGAGCGGAAAATTTCCGATAATCCAGCATAATTATGGAAACAATTTCAGCCTTTGGACCCAAAGTTACCGTCCGATTTTTTTTAGTTTGAGCTTTTATGAAAGAGCGGAAAATTTCCAATAAACCTAGATAGTTTCTATTTTGCATCATTCTTCTGCTAATCAGCAACATTTTGACTATTTCCCCCCCCTCCCCCCTAATCAGACAAGGCGCCAGGATTCTAAAATTGGGGGTGGGGGTGGGGGAGGGCTATGGTGGGGATGACAAAATTTTTGGGCTACTCCTGGCCGGCAAGCAGACGATCTGGGCTCGATTCCCGGTGAAGCCGATAAATTTTGGTTTGAGATACTACCTAATGTGTAAATTGCATAGGTGTTTTATCTTTGTATCCAGGTTGGGCTCTGTAAACAGTTCAAACCAAGAGATGGGGTTGATTATTCAAATTAAAATGTGATTAAATCTAAGTTGTGTTGTTCTTAGGATTCACCGTCTTAGTGCAGGGCGGCGGTTGTGGTGTTGGCTATCAAATTTCTTGACAATGCCTCCAGATTTAATGACTTGGATTTTTTTTCCGATTGCAAATATTGTATATTGCCAAACTACTGATGCGTGTGTCACATCCTATTCCTCAGATAAGTTTCGTTCGGCGCAGGCACGAGAAAGTCGTATCAGCACATGACATTGGGACAGTTAATTGCTATGAGGGCAAGTTTAAACACTCAAATTGCAATTTTATAGCTATCTAAAAATGAACAAGCTGTAGCAAGGTGGATATGTCTTCTTTTTAGTGTGTGACGCTGCATAGCACGGAATAATATAGCTTGATTTGAGTTTTTACACCGTTAATATTACACTGATAATGATTGCACAATGTACATCACATGCCAATAATATTTCTTTAGCTTTTTTTTTTTTAACATGCCGGTAAGAACAAGGCAGTTATCGGTGAAGCGAAGAATAAGCTCGCTGAACACTTTGTCAATGATGGGGATTTAGGGCCCACACGTTTAATTTAAAACACTCTCTTCCAATGTAGCCTACTGGTTGGCCCTTCCACTGACCCCATGCCATCGTAAATTACGTATTGTTGTAATGCTCTGGGTAATCGCCGCACTCGTTATGTATGTTTGTCATTAGCTCCATTTTGTGATTATCCGTCTATAAAAAAAAGTTTTTTTTGTACACTCGGAATAAAAACGTGACACATTTTATTTGATACAAAACTAAGAGAAGCAAATGAGGGTCTACGGGGGGGGGGGGGGGCTAGCAACTGGCTACCAGGGGGGCTGTAACCCCCCTAGCCCCCTCCTCTTAGCGTCGTCAGTGTCCCCAATTTGGATAGCCTCGGGGCCCAAAAATCGCCTGCAGATTATTTGAAGCCCATCGAAAGCGAAAAGAAGGAGAAAGTTTCCTAAAAGACTGTCAAGGGTGACAAAGGATAAATTAGTATCACATTTTGTACTCTTATTCCACGAAATGCCTTCATTACTTCGGATGTTACGTGCACTAGCTTGGGATATGATTTCTAGATCTCCGATTCCATAAAATGTTGCGTTTGAGTTTATCCCTGTATAGTTGGCAATCGACGATCGTATTCCAGGCAAGGGGTGCAGGTATATCCCCACACATAGTTCACGTCATGCCAGCTGCCTGGGTGGGGGGCGATGTTGAGCCAAACCTGCATCAGACATCACACTATTAATGTGATAAATATCCCCATTTAGCATCTCACCCTACCTCGTCCGCAGGCGCAACGCAATATCACTTTCCTTCGACGTCTTGGCTTGATGTGTCTTGTGATTAGAAGCTAAAAACAATATCCAGGAAACGAGGGTGAAATTAGTATGGGTCGCTTTTCAAAATCTCGATAGTTTTGTTTAAATTATAGTTCTAGATTTAAGCAATGACGCATCAATTTATTTCAGGACGCAGTATTAGTAATAAGTAGTGCATTGGCATTTATTGTAGATGGTGTTGCCTAATGGTATAGACCTACAATATTTATTTACAAAGTAAGATACAATAAGCTACAAAACAGTATTTTTGAATCGGCGAAGTTATCCGGTAAAATGAGATTAGAAGTTTTCTGTCAGCAATATGGAATTATACTGTGCATACACATTACACAGTACGATATCATGTGTATTATTGTTATGAAAAGTACATATGAAAACGAACTCTTATGTATTAATTACGTTACTGCTTTTTATAGAAAATTAGATTTTTTAAGTTTCTGGATTGATTTCTATAAAATCAATTACACCTACGGGAGTGTTTGCCGATGAATGAAATTGAGAAACGTTACTGCTTAGTGGGAAAATTGAAAATTGGCCCGCTGTCTATTTCCGAAGTCGGCGACTGATATGTACTAAAATTAATTTGAACGTGTTGTAGATTAGGTTTATTGGCAGTTTAACGTACGGTAGGCCTATTCACTGATTGTTTCATTATCAGTCACGTGTTTCTTTCCTTGGCAGTATATTATATGCTTGAATGAAATCTTTCATCTAGATTATCCTCGTTACATATATACATGAGCCGTTAAGTCACGTTTTGATCCCTATGCCCAAGTAGGGATTGGAGCAAAGTAATTGTATTTAGGCACATGGCCGATCGTTTAGTTTGGCATTATTCAAGGCGTCGACCCGAGTGGTGAATGGTGATCGTGGCTTAACCGCCTCAAATCAATTAGCTAGACCGAATCAGTTCGTTCTAGCTGATAATAATAACAACCCATTCCCTCCTATACGGAAACAGGGCGGTTTCTAATTTTGTTGTGTTCGATCAGGGATCGTTACAGGTGTCCGCATTCTGGGATTTTAGCTATATTACTTTATTTTGAGATACTTGTGGACTTATAGTTTCCGGTTTCTTTCGGAATTTAGTAATTACTATTACATAGTGGTTTTTGTTTATCGTCCAAGAACGGGCTAGGCTATAAAGCTAAACCCATGGCTATAGTAGGACATGTGTTTTAGGCAAATTGCTGTTCGCTCGGCCGACTGACACCACAAGTGTTTGAAATTTTGAACATATGTCACAAATGTGGAAATATAGGGCTCTGCAGTAACACATTTCCAAATTTTGTTTTAAAATAATTTATCAAAAATAAATTAGGCCTAGTTTTCACGAATTTTGATTTTGTTAAAAACTCCAAAATTAGGCCTAACTATGTTCGTGATTTTTTTCTGGCTGATTACGACAAAATTTTAAACATCTATGACCGCAGGGCTGTCCATGTATGCTTCATTGAGAACTTTGCAAAGTTTCATATAGGGCCTACGTCGGATGCATCTTGGCCGAGCGAATAGCTATATGTGCCAACTGCCAAATGTGTCCCATTCCCTCTTAATTGCAACGAGCCACATAGTGAATGGCGTATAGTGTCACCTTATTGAAAGTAAATATAGTTGAGGATAATACATCTGTTTTTAGTTTTCTTTCCGAATTATTAACATTTCATTTTCTGATTACGAAGATTATGATGTCGTGATCCATTATGGCGAGCAAAAGCTTACACGATGGTATCAGGCAGGGGTCGAAATTAACTTTTTTTGCTACTATAGCCCTTCGGGCTATTAGAATAAATTTAGATTTGTATATTGTTTATATATTTAGAACGATTTTCCATATTAGATAGCACATAACTATTGGGAGCTCGTTATGATATCGGTGCAAAATAATAAGATTCTTTGAACAGCAATCGGGAACTCTAGAAAAGTACTGGCCTGTCGGGCTAGTGAAATGAGATTTTTACTAGCCCGACCAAAGTTTCACTAGCCTCGGGCGAGCGTTAATTTCGACCCTTGGTATAGGCAGGTAGGCCTACATTTGTAACGAAAATTAATTGATGTGTGTTGTTCATGTGCAATTTGTGTATAATTGGATGAGCGAAGTGAAGACTTCAATTTCACTGACCCCCAAAAAATTTAGCTCGGGTGTTTTTTGTTTTCTGTTTTTTGTTTGTTTGTTTTTCTGTTCGCTCTCTACCGGGCAAACGGCATACGCGATCTTGATGAAAATTGGAGGGGACCTTCGAAATCTCTGAACTTAGTCGTGCCACGTTTTTGGGTAAAATCAAATAAATATTTCTCAAGAATATCATACTTTTACGATTTTTTCCTATATCTTTAGTGCGATATTTTCGTGACATTGGGCCGATTCTGACTAAACGGGTGGGGCTACAACGTTCATATTTTACATGGACATTAAAGTTACGGTGATGTAGTACCTTTTGAAAGAAAAAGTTGGAAAGTTAGCCAGAATCCATAGCAAAAAAGGTTTTAATATACGTTTTTTGAGGTATATAATAACAATTAACAAGTATCAATAGAAACTTGACAACAATCACCTGCAATGCGTTCAAAAAGCACTTGCAAAAGTAAAGAGATCCCACGCAAACTAAAAACTTACAAAAAAGCTCATCCATCAACGCGACTAAAGAAAGCGTTCGCGAAGCGGCCTAGTTTATGTAATCATTGTTTTTGGGCATTAATTCTCTATAGGTATAGAAGATTTGTACAATAGTGCTTGCAACAGCCTACTTCCGTGATTATTTACTTACATTATAGTTTTAACTTTCTTTGGTCGAAATTCGTATTTTGTGTGTGACCGATAAGCAAACATTATAATTATTAGGGGGGCGAAACTAAGTATCGCTTTACTGTCCGAGCGTACGTGTGTCACCTCTCTCACGATTAAAAACCGAACCCCGACATCCTTACAAAATTTGCTTTTTGGGTGTGCATTGTCCTTCATCAAGGATAATACTAAATACATAATTTTTTTATCGATTCTTGGGGCAAGGGGGGAGGGGGTTGGCATAAAAGTTAAAAATTCATGTGCCTTGCCCCTTTACACTGTTGATGAAAAAAACAACAATCGAAACAAAAGCAAGCGATTAGCAAGTTTTAGTATTATCCATCTTTATGAACCAGTATACAGGCACCACTATACTACAAAAAACAAGTTTTATATACGGTGGAAGGCAAAATATTTTTTTATTATTTGTATTGCATTCTACTATATACGTCTTATGATCTGCTGCGTTCCTTCTTTTGATACTTCGTATTATATCATATTATGTATGTTACATTTAAAATAAATGCTACCATAGATAAACCACTTGTACTTTAACTGACAATTATACAATTTTTAAATATAAATTGTGTCAAGGGTTGCCTCCTTCTCTCGAGCTGGTGGGAGTGGGGATCGTGCTGTAGCTTAGTAAGTAAGTAGCCCATCACATTATCACGTGCAAGGTAAATAGTTCCTCTTGACTTTTAAAAAGTTACGGGGCCCCTTGCGGAGGTGTTCCCGTCAACATAAAGCGCTCTTTGTCCGAGTTTAACATACAAAAACTTCCGAGAATTATGAAAACATTTTTTTATTGGTTGCTATTCTAATGGTTTTAGTCTGCGGGATATTCTTTATTGACTGTGTATAAAATGCTCTTCCCTTCTAGGTTCAGAAGCTTTTACTTCCCTGGCGTATTATGCTGTGTATATATTTTTTAAGTTCACGCCTGAAGCCAAATTCATAATTAGAATACGCTATAATGAAAACATTTTTCACTGGCAAGTGGTATCAATTGGATAAAAGTATGGTTTTTACTTTTGACGGTTTCTGGTGTAGCGATGATTGTTTGGCGGTACTAGAATGTGCATTACTTCATCAAGTTCAAGGCCCATAGCTTCAAAAAATTGACTTGTAGTTGTATCCAACGAAACGTTTGATATATCGAATAGCGCAATGGTAAATAATTGAAATGGTTATTACTATAAAAAGCAGGGAGCGACGCAGATTCTTTTTGAGAGGATAGTTGCCGCGCGTTGATCTTTTGGTGGCGTTGCTGGTAAGCTTGAATTGAAACGCACTTTCTTCCACTCTTCCGACCTCTAATATATTTCAATTTTATGAAATAAATCCACTTATTTTACACTAGTCCCTCCAACATTGTATTGATGTGTGTTTGTGTGTGTGACGTTCGATCCATATAGTCGGGTCAGTTTTACTACAATTGCTATCAATAAATAATATATACTTATATACTTATTTGTTATGAGTTATTCTCGTTTGCTATACAAAACTCGTAGACTCGTATTGTGCTCAAGCGTTAATTTCACCTATAGATTGAATCGTATGAGTGTGTGCAGTGCTTCGTGCGCTTGTTTTGAATGTCGGTATCATTTAAAGGGTGTGGTCATCGCATATTTCCGCAGCTCATTATGAACACCGATTTAGAATAATGAATCCATAATGCGTTTGGTTCTAGGTAAAAAACGGTTGATAAAATAAAACCTATAATCCGTCGATGGGCATGTTATTTTTAATAAAAAAAATTGCATGCATCCCCTTCTGGCGTCCATGATTAGCTGCTTTCTAGTTGACGACGCTGGAAATGCTGGAAATGATTCGTAGCCTGCTTTTGTCTGCAATTCGTGTACCCTTTCCTACAAAAAGAACTAGACATTGTGAAACCCATTCAACGAAAGGGTTTTTCGTTGATACGCCAATAAATTTAGTAAATATTTGAAGATAACGCAACATATGTTTATAGATTTTCTTAAAACATTAACAAATAAATGTTTTCTTCAATTGAAGAGAGTTTGGGGGAAGAGTTTGTCTCTTCAATTTGATGTGGTTTTTTAAAAAAAAAACTATTCTGTCATGAGTTGGGGCTGTAAACAGGTAAGCAGATGCACTTTTCCAATTTACAATATCAACGAGGAATCTTCCAGTAGTAAATTTTTTTTTCGGTAGGTAGAGGGGGGTAGGGCTCATCGTCCGTGTTCACAGTGGTGTGATGTGTACGGCAAGTGGGAAACACGACTACATGAAGCAGAGGGGACCGCTGACGGTTTATGTTGGTCAGGACTCCGGAGTCCTGCTACGCGCTGCGCTACTCACTTGGAGAACATTGCCGCGACTGCGGGACATTTTTTACGGGATTTTTATGTAAATATCACAGACAATCTTTGATCGTTTGTTGGATGAGATGCGCAATGATAAAGGGGTGCTATTGATCAACCTTTGTGGTGGTGGGGGGTGGTTTTAAAGTACAGTTCTGAACAAGGGTAACTTTCTCGTAATTGACTGTGAAATCAGATCACACTTTTTTACTTTCATGGCGTATAATTTCACTAGAAAATTATTTTTGAATTTAATTGGCGTTTTTTGTATCTACATGTTTATATTGTTTTATGTAAAATACTAGTACATATACAACATAGTACATAACGTTGGCACATTACTGCCGAAGTCAAGTTGATGGAAATTGCAAATCACACTGTCCTGTTTTCTGAGGGACATATTAAAAAAACAGCTTGACGAGACTGTGGAATAGACGCATGGATTAGATTCCGATCCATAGCTATTCAAATCCTATGGAATCCTGCCAATGTTTTATACTTTTTGTGACAAAAGCAACTAGGGCTATAATATATGGCTGATTTTTTTACGTGGGCACAGTTGTTTTATAAACATCGTTTGAAATATTAATTGTCGAATGATTTTATTGTTCATGGAACAACAAATTTATTTTTGAAACGACAAGTATAGGTAAATTTTATTTTTGGGCATTTCATGATGATTAAATTATTTTTTTGACAAACTATATCTAAATAATTGTGATTTTTAAACTAGTGATGAAAGATGCCTAGTCTACATCCTATGAAATAAGATAATCGATTACAAAGATGTTGATTGCAAAACGTTGCGTTTAAAACACAACTGTGTGTAGAACAAAACGGGGGGCGGATGTCTGCGGGGGGGCCCACCCATCAGTGGGGGAAACATTTGAGCGTTTCCCTAATAATTGATTAACATTCACTAGCTCTGCCGAAGACAATAGATCTAAATCACGCTCGTTGTGTTCCCTCTTGACACGTGGGCATCTTCCTTTGGCCTCGGCTCCAGATGCGAAGTTTGATGAGGGTTTATTGCTATCGGTCTCTGTCGAAGGCAACCCTCTGAAACTGATAGAACGTTTTTTAAATTTATTTTAATCTGACTAGCTCCGAGCTGTCTTCAAAGCAAAGGAGGGTCGTGGTTATAGTTTCGTCTCTGTAAGAGTAGCCAGTCTTGCCGAGGGATCGCAGGACAGTCGCTCTCGCAGTGATCAGCTCAAATTTCTCGCTTGCTGAAACTACTTTCTCGAAGACAAGATTTAAATTTAATTTCGTATGCATAGATGTTGGTAACATGTTTAGTAAACAAATTTTAAATGTACATTTTATTGAAGATAACAATATTTAGGCTCATCCTCACCACCAAACCAGTCAGCAACGACTTTTTCTAACACTTCTTTATGTGATCGTGTTGAGTTGAGGCTTAGCTGCTATTACAATTTAAATTTGATGTATTTTTTAATTGTTTGCAACGGTGTTTTTTTTTTCCCGTCTGGGAATGGGATATCTGTTGGCGCATCCGAGGGGTATTCTCTTAGGTGAGGCAGACTCTACCAGCGCTTTTATGAGTCACTCTCTGTCACAATAAGTAACCCAACATATTAGCGATCCCGGGTTGTTTTACAAACGTTCGTTTGAAGGGTCATGGTTGCACGCGGAGCATTGAAAGATTACTCTTTGTCTCAACGGTCGATTAAAAAGTCGAGACATAAACGCACGATTTCGACCATTCGGGTTTCATGAAGGAAGCAAATTTATCGGCATTTCGCATATATTACAACGTTTTAAAGCATAAATCCGTTTTGAGGACATATTTATTGAATGATAGCAATAGTTTAAGTTTTTCCCCGACTGGGACATGCTGCTTTACGTTCCTCCGGCTTTACGTACCTGCTGGGACCCAAATGAGCTATCGTGACCTAAGGGAAAAAAACCCCACTAAATTTTTATGAATATGAAAACCCCATTTAAGTGTTTTATGTCTGCTAGTGGACAAAATATTATTTAAAACGTAAAAACCTGTAGGCCTAAACAAAAATTATTTAATGTTTTGCCTTTTTCTCCGGGTATATTTAAAAGTAAATGAAAAGGGGATGAAAACTGGGGGTGTTCAGAAATTAGCTGCGTATATTTAACTTTTAAGCTAACCTGCAGGGGCCCCTTGTTATATTTTACATTATAACCTTTTGTTTTCCTTTTAAAGTTAAGTCCAATTTTGAAATGGTTCGAAAACCATGGTATGGCATGGTTTATACTCCATGAAATATTCACATTTTATGAGATGTGTGTACTATGAACCAAGGTTGCATTTTTAAAGACGAATAAGATTTATTACATTTTTGACGGTTTTAATTTTATTTAATTTTGTAAAAAAAAAAAAATTCCCTCGAAAATCGTTAGTGCAACATCGTAATTTGTTGTTTCATGTTTCGTGCATTAAATTACCAGAATCATAGTTGTTATGGGAATACAAGGGAACTGATCAGTTACATCTTTGAATTGTTCTAGCACCAATGGAGCTTATTTGATTCGTAACACACAATAAACATTAAAAAATATGTATTTACGTGTTTACAATTTTCCCACATCTACCGTTTCACCTCGTTTACTCCAAAACTGATTCGACTCGTTTGTTAAACATGAAATAACTTTTAAGGCTATTGTATCCACCCAGGGTCAAAACCTTTAAAAATCCATGAAAAATGGCTTGCGGGACATACCCTCACTATCGGTTATTACATATGTCGTTTTTTGACAATAGTGAAGCCTCCAGATCTAGTGCAAAATAAATGTTGAGAATATGTTTTTTGAATATAGTTTCTAAACACCTTTAACTTCTACCTACTTATAAGGAAAAATGGATTTCTATAATAATAACAGTGAAAAGATTTTTTTTGTCAAACGGCACAAATACGATTTTTTCGAGTTAGTACTGCCCGACAAAAAAATTTTACACCAAAATGCTATTTCAGAAATCTATTTTTCCCTTATACTTAGGTTTTCCCTTATACTTAGGTTTTTAGGAAGCAGAAAACTGATTCCCAATATATATTTTGCACTTGATGTGGAGGCTATACATTATTGTCAAAAAACGGTATATAAGGCCGATAGTGAGGTTATTTAACCGCGAAAAAAAAATTTCTGTTTTTAAAGGTTATACCATTTTCATTCACCCAACTTTCATGGACTTAGAAGGTTTTTACCCTCGGGTGATTTTATTGATCCTATACCCCGGAAAGTGGAAAACCCGGGTTCAAACCCCGGTTGGGATATATTTTGTAAAAATTTTTGGATTGTATTAAAAATATGACTTTTCTTTACATTTTAATTTTTTTATTATTCAATTGCCAAATTTACGGATTTTCATTTCCAAAATTTACCGGCACCTCCACCATATTCGTACACTTCGTTTTTAAAAAGTTATATTATAGTTTTTTTGGTTGCTGAAGATATTTTGTGTTTTTATTATATTAATTATATCCGCACCTTAAAACACTAGATAATATGTTCAAAAATTAATTTTTATTATAATTGAATAAAAAAGTGATATATTGGATGGAGATATATTTAATCTTCACCAATAACCCCTCATCGTCTTAAATAGCATATTTGTATTTTTAAAGGTACCATGTAATACTTGTTTAGAACGTGATATGATATTATTGGGCTTCTAAACGTCAAGTTTCCGAAGTGTCAATATATCCCATTTCTTACCCGGCGCCTCCCCCAACGTAAAGTCTTGTTACACTATCAACATGTTGAACGCAACATGTTGACTCAACTTGTTGACAAGACTACACTCTGTGTGTGTCACCTCCATCAACATGTTGACGGACATTTGGAACATTCCGTCGGAGAACTGCCACTTCGAAACTGTTTTTATACCAAAATAGATAGTAATTTCGTACTATGCCATATACAGCTGTGAATGACATTAAAAAAGTATTGGCAGATCGATATAAAAAGAGTTAAAAGTGTCGTAATGCCATCCCGAAGCTTTTATGTTCATCTCGAGTCTGCGTGTGTATCTGATGGGCTAAGAGTACCACTCTAAGCGGCGCAGGATTCCAGTTCGATGCGGCTAAAACGGGAGAGCGCTGGGCTACCACGAAAAAGGGCCCCCGGTTCGAGTCTCGTTTGGAAAATTTTTTTCCCTTTTTTACTCACCCATCATTATTGTTTGGTCTTATCTGAAACGGGACGATTTTTTTAACTTTTTCTTTAAAAATTACTCGCATAAAAAAGTCTTTTTTCCCCAAAAAATTTTTGCTTTATAAACCCACACCATGGATAAACTAACAAAAATATCCGTGACAAAAATTCGGCCCAGCCTTTGGGTTAACGTCGTCAACATCTGTAAACTTTTCCAAAAAAGTTAAAACTTGTTAACTTTTTGTCAAAAATTTCCCGTGGTCGTCAATTTTGAGTCAACATTTTTCAGTGTGTCAGCAATCACATTTCAATGCTATCTACATCTGGCAAAAAGTTGATCAACAGTTGCGTCAACATGTTGAATGTAACAAGACTTTTAATTTTGGTTTGTTGTCTCCCAAAGTGTTCTTTGGGGGCAATTACACTTTTTATTATGTAAAACGTCGCTCCTTACGACTCCAAATTACTGTTTACTACATTTACCATAAACATATTCATGGATTTAGTTGTTTAAAAAGTTGCAACTTATAGTTTGAAGGGGTTTGATCCCCAAAACCCCACATGGCCAATGTCATCAAAAAATCTTTTTTGAAATAAATCCTTATTTTTGCTTTCTCAGTGCATGTACCCCATTACATTTTTATTTTTCGGTTTTAATTTAAAATTTTGGCGTAAAATCCTGAAATGGCAATCTTTAGGCGTCGTCCGTCGTGGATCATGCTGTTTTTTGGGTTTAACTTTTTGTCTTGATGTTCTGCTGTTTTGTGCGTGAATTTTTTAAAAAAACATACGATTATATAAGCTTCAGAGTTTTGTTTTATGCCATGTGTTAATTTTTTTGGTTTTTATTTTATTTTTTTGGACCAATAAGATCTGGTTTAAACCCGTATTCTAGGCAGGCCAAACCCATATCACAGCTGATCCGATAAAAATGTGGAAAGCGTCTTTTTCATTAACCTCTTGTAAATAATTTCTATCGTTTGATTTCATTTTTTAAAAAAAAATCAAATAAATTATTGTGCTTCTATATTCCGTCCCATTATTTGTTTTAAAATACGTGAAAAAAGGGGGCAGTTTTCTTTTAGATTTTTTTTGCATTCCCGAATGAAAAAATTTTTTTATTAAAAAATGTCTATTAGGAAAACGCTTAAGTCCCGCCGCGTTGAGGGAGACCTTTAGTAATTTTTAGTTTGCGTAGGACCACTTTTCCTTTGCAAGTGTTTTTTTGAATCATTTAGGTGTTTTTGTCCAGTTTATTGTTACTTGTTAATTTTTTAAAAAACCTAAAAAAAAAAATAAATTTTAAACCTTTTTTCATAATTTGGCTAATTTTTTTCAACTTTTTTTCTTTCAAAAAGAAAATACATCACCTTCCCCTTAATGTTTATGTAAAATATGAACGTTGAGCCCCCCCTTTTTGTCACATTGGCCCAAAAATCACGAAAAATCGGGGAAAAAATGGGAAAAAAATCGTAAAAGTACGATTTCTAGGAAAATTTTTTTCAAATGCCCCCAAATCGAAAATAAAACAAATTTAATGATTTCAAAACGTTTCCCATAAAGTTTTTCATCAAGATGGGAGTACCCCTTTTTTCCGGTCGCAAAGCCAAATAGACGGAAATATCGCATAAAAAATCAAAAAAATCGTAAAAGTACGAATTATAGAAATATTTCTTCGATTGCCCCAAAAAAACGTAGGAAGTCTAAGTTCAGGGGTTTTGAAGGCCCCTCCAATTTTCATTCAAAAATCGAAATGTTTTTGCCGGTAGAGGCGAACAAACAGACAAAATAAAAAAAAAAAAAAAAAAACGAGCTAAATTTTTTTGGGGGGGGCAGTGAAATTTAAAATTTTTTGCTTTACCATCCTTAAATTTGCTTTTTCGAGAAATCGTGCTCAATGACTATTTCAAACTATTCCCAAAATTGGGTATTTGGAGTTGTATTCTTAGTTTTTTAGCGAAAACTTTCTAAGAGGCCTACAAGTAAAATTTGACGTTGATGATGCCAATCGGGTTTTATTATTAATGTTTTTTTTTTTCTTTTTAAGTTTTTTAGGGCGCGATTTTAGCCCTTTTATGCGTTCGATTTCTTTGTTCGCAAACAATGTGGTGGGTGTTTGTTTGGCAACTAGTGCCAAACCCAGCACACGACAATGAATACTTCGTTGTTATTTCAGTGAAATAAAGTTAAATGTGCCTGATGAAGTGACTAGCTGTGAAGCTTTAGAGTCGTTGGCTCGCCCCATAACAACGGCTTCTCACCCTGGCGGTATCCAGATAACAAAAGATCAAATGCGGGGGAAAAAAAACCAAAATCGTGGTAAGAATCAAAAGTGTCTAAAAATTTTCCCTTCCGCAATTCAAATTTTCCGGCTCCTCGGCCTGCTGTGGATATGGGTTTTACTTTTAGGATCAGACAGCATCTCAAATAATTCATCGGACGGGATACGCCTACCGCAGTCCCAAAACAAAATCCACCGAAACACTGTAATGCAAATAGGGGTTGAAAGTGGGACTTTTTAATTTAATGAAGAAAATAGAAAATTGTTTCGGCCGCCGTCAAACATCTGCTTGGCGGCGGCGGGGGGCCTTCTTGCACATTCGCCCACAAAGGAACTCCCGAGTTTTTCATTTTTCGGTTACGTTGTTTAAAAAAACTGATTTTAGAGGCGGTGGCCACCCTAAAATGAGGGCCCGTTTTCGAAACGAGGTAAATTGTAGATTTCGCAGCTAAGGTCAAGATTATTAAGTTTTCCGGCCGTCTTTCCGCGCGGGGGTGTTGCGTGCTTGTTCCCTTTACTTTGGTGCAGAAGGTTCGCGAGGAGTACTGCTACAGTAAAACAGAGTGATGTTACAATTTTTTTTTATTTGTTGCATATATACACAAAAGTTTTCCCCCCCGAATATAAAAAAAATATGTTCTGTTAGCAAAGTTTTATCTCAGAAAAAAAACCCTCGTCATTGAACTTAAAGCATTTTATTTTTTTTTTATTTATTGATTTATTTATTTATTTATTTGGTTCAAGTGCGCGGGAACCGTTTGGTAAATTATGTAGAGGGATGTGGAGACAGACCCTGGGGGCAGATACCCCCGTCAGGGGAATACAAGGAAAGGATGTGGTGCTCGCATCGACGGCCCGACCCCGCCCCAAAAACAGTAAAAATCAGAATATTTTTTAAAATTATTTTAAAAATTATGTTTAGAAAATGGACTTTAGAGCCCCCTTTATTTCCGTTGGTCACAACTGTTAAATTCAAACAAAATGTCGTGTCAACTGAATAACAGAAAATTCCTAAAACGCATGTCCTTTGTCCCCCTTTAAAAAATATTGATTTTTAGTAAGTTTATAAACTTATTTTGTGAAATGTTTAGTGTTTTTTTAGGGTAATTGGTGAGCGAAGCGAAGACTTCAATTCACTGACCCCCCAAAAATTTTTGCTAGAGTTTGTTTTTTTTTTTTTTTTCGCTCTCTCCCCGGGGAAACGGCATATGCGATCTTGATGAAAATTTGGGGGGGACCCGAAATCCTAAAATTAGACTTGCCTTTCTACGTTTTTTTGGAAAAACGAAGAAATATTTCTCATAAAATCGTATTTTACGATTTTTTCGATTTTTAGCGCGATATTTCGGACTTTGGGGCCCATTCTGACCAAAAGGGGGGGGCTACAAAGTTCATTTTTACGTGGACACAAAGGGATGGGATGTAGTACCTTTTTAAAGAAAAAGTTAAACAAGTAACCAGAATCCACAGAAATAAAAGGTTTTTTTTATAAGTTTTTTGAGTAATAATAACAAAGAATTTTGACAACATCACCTACAATGGTTCAAAAAAAAATAGCAAAAGAAACAGATCCCACGAAACTAAAACCCTTTAAAAAAAACCCTCCATTAAAAGCGATAAAAAAAGGTTCGCAAAGCGGCCTATATTTTTTCAAAAGCCAACACTTTTAAAATCGATTTTTTTAATTTTTAAGTAGGTGGGGTACTAAAAATTTTTATTTGTTAAACCCATGTTTATATCCAAAAATCGGACACACGGTGGTTTTGGCAAATTCCTTTTTTTTCCCTAAATAAGTCTTTTTTTTGAAATATTAAAACATAAAAATTTCTTGTTCTTACTATTTTTATTTTGGTTTTTTTATGTTTATTGTGATAAGATTTTAATCGAAATTTATTGGTCGATACTGTTTTTCGTCTTTTGTGATTGTTTGCAAGACAGGGTTGCGGGGTACAAACGAAGAACTGAGGGTTTTCCCGCGTGACAGTGACGCAAACAGGTGTCATGGTAAGTCTTTTGTAATGCCCTTCTTCCCCGATAAAATTGCCCACTACCAAAACACGGACACCCGGGCATTTGCAGTGTGGTGGGCTTTCGTGATGCCCCTCTTGTCATCAACTTTGCCCCCCCGCCTCTTTTTTTCGTCGAAAAAAAAAATGTCACAGCACAAAAGGGCTCGG
>JAMZAV010011087.1:0-20233 GCA_024449915.1 Sweltsa coloradensis | reverse complement strand
TGCTCTTGCCCCAGCCCTTTGGGTCGTCACCTTCGGGTTACTGCTCGCTAGAGCGTCGTATCCTGCGTCGTATTGCCCGCCTGCACCCTGCCCGCGCACGCGAGGTGTACGACGTAACAGGGGTTGAACCTTGCCGGTGCGACTTGATGCTCGCACCGCCTCGTATGTGCACCGCCTCCGCCTCCGTGAACGCACAGCTCTCCTGGATCATCTCTACGCCCCACAGGTTGCCCGCCCCCACCGCCGACGACCTCGTACCAGTACCCGACTACGCGGATGCCCTCCCTGTGGTCGCCGGCCCCAGGTGACTCCTTCACCGAGCGCTGGGGGCAGGAGTGTGGTACCTGGAGCGCGGGTACTCGAGGGTTCGTGCCTCTGCGAGTGCGCGCGAGTGTTTCCCTCCTCGCGGTGTGCGTGTGCGTCGGTGGGAGCCGCGATGTTAGTGTGTCCGTGCATCAACACCCACAATCAGTTTGTGTTTTGTGTTCCTGTGCCCGTCCTGTTTGTCCTCTTGTTTGTATTTTTGTTCACTTGTACGTGATTTGCTTGTTTCTTGTCTAGGAGTATTTACCCCGTCTATTTGTGTTTTTATGTTGCTTCCTTGCCATATGGTATTCTTGCACCTCGCAGTGCCAGTGTGGCATAATAACTTTCATTTTTGACTTTTGAACGTTTTTTTTTCTCTCACTACTTGGCATGATTCTGCTGTCCTCTCCTCAGTGCTTTCTGTGTTTAACATCTGTGTTTCTTTGTATGTTTCTTTATACATGTATGTATAGGCTGCAGAGGGGGATTGTTGCCCTATATCGGCCTTCCCGCCCAAGGGGCGGAAAATATCAATAAATACAATACACCAAATCTCAGGCAAAATTCCGTGGTCCTTTAGTTATAACTAAATGCCTACCTTCCGACACCTATCGAGTAGAACAATTAAATCCCACTAAACCCCACTATTATTCCACCACTGCGCATGTCTCTCAGTTAAAAGGTTGGCGGAATACGGAGGAAGCGGATGATGATGACCAAGAGGCCGAGTCCGATGATGACGTGGCAGCCGGTGATCCAGTGTCTACCAACGAAGGTGGAGGAGAGTCTGATGGCGATGAAGAAGATGTCCCGGAGGCGGATGAATGACGAGGGAGATTCAAGACGGGAATCCAAGGAGAGGAGACGACCAACCCGCTATGATGATTTTGTTTAATTCTTTACTATGTTGTATAATATATAAACATTCAAAGTTAAAAGTAAATCTTGTGAGTTGAGGCCAACTTACATTTTCAGGACGGCCGTGTGTAAGAAAATGAACTTTGAATTTACCGCCTAGCCTAAAGAAGGCGGTGATCTTAGTATTGTAGGGATTAGAAGCAAGACAGAGGAAGATGGTGGCTTGTTTTAGGATGTGAAATGATTGTAAATGTTTAATCTAAATGGACTTTGATAAATAGAAAGTGATGTTAAAAGGTGAATTGTTATTTTTATTTGATTCTCCGTGACGGAATACAGATATCTAATATACGGCAAGGATACATTAATAAAGTCATTCAAACCCGAATTATCAGCAATGCGCTCGGATGAAAAGTTCCTTGATATTATTAAAGAAGCAGAGGGTTTTTTACCGACTCATGTTAATCGTTAAAACGTTTTGCACAAAAGAAGATGTGTTAAAAAAAACGATTTCATGATGACCTTGCCGAAGATTCTCTTATTGCATCTGCAAAAGCACATTTCAGGAGTCACTAGTCAGGTTTCTTTAAAGCTATTGATATATAAAGTTATTTACAGCTATACTAAAAAGAGTAAATCTGTTGATAAAATATTTAAGAAAGGAATTGTTAGGTTAATCAAAGAAAATGAGTAATGTATTTGGATGTAAATAATTTGAGTTAAAAGTATGTATTTTGTATTGGATGTTAGATAGCGTAATGTTGCTAATAAATAACAATTATTATTATTATTATTATTATTATTATTATTATTATAATTTTTAAACTATTATTATTATTATTATTATTATTTTATTGGATGTATTTCATACAAACTCGGTTAAAACCGGAGCTACATGTTGTACGGACTTACGTCAAGTACTTCCATGTGTACCTATTACATACATAATTACTTTTGCCCTTAACTCTAACTAAAATAAGTCATTTATAAATTGTAATATTGTTTGTAGATGATGTTTTCTTTCTGCTGTGTACGGTCGTGGCCGATTTCTCGTCGCCATCCTAGCATTTGCTCTCCGGACTATGGGAAACCACGAAAACCATGTCAGGATGGAAGCTGTCTCGAATCTCGAAGTATCATTCTTAGTTTAGAAATTTACGAACTATTCTACACTTTTTGAGTATTACTGCCTTTTTGAGTCTCGATGTATACATTGGGTTGAAGATCTAGTTGTTTAATGCTTTCATGTAGCTTCTTCGGTATGATGCCGTTGGCTGATATAATGAATGGGATTGTATTTACCTTTTTCTGTTTCCACATCTTCTTGATCTCGATTGCAAGTTCACTATACTTGTCAATTTTTTTCTTCCACGTGGTCTCGACGTTATGGCACATTGGGATAGCAACGTCGAAAAGGGGTAGTTTTCTTGTTTCTTCTTTTTCAATTATTATTAAATCCGGTCTGTTGTGATGTATCGTTTATCTGTTACAACTGTGCGGTCGTAATATAATTTGTAATCTTTACTATCTAGTACTTTCTCTGGTTTGTATCTGTAGTAAGGTGTGTGTGTGTCCAATGAGGTTGTACTTGATTGCTAGTTTTTGATGAATAATGTTAGCTACTTGGTTATGTCTGTAGAGGTAATCTGTTTGACATAGTGACTTGCACCCGGATATGATGTGTTCGATTGTTTCACCCTTTGCACTACATTTTCTACATTGATCGTTTACTGTCACATCTTGTATTATGTATTTTTTATAATTGTTCGTCGCAATCACTCTGTCTTGAATAGCCATCATAAAACCTTCTGTTTCTCCAAATAGTTCCCCGTTGTTTAACCACCTATTTATCCAAATAGTTCCCCGTTTTAATATCTACGTGACCTTTGTGTAGTTCATCATAATGTCTCTTGTGTAGGGTCTTTTCTGAGAGACGTAACTCTTTTGAAGCGTCAGTTATGAGTTTCCCTTGTAGATTGACATTTTCGTTTGCTAGATTGAGTGGAGTTAATGATTTGTCAGCTAGCACCACAGCCCTATGCAGTGTGGATTGGTTGCTCTTTGTAAAAAGTATTTTCTTAAAATGTCTATTTGTTTATAATATAAGTTGTTCAGATCAATTAGACCTCGTCCTCCTTGTTCTCTTGGAAGTGTCAATCTCTCTTTTGCTGATTTAGGATGATGTATTCTGTGTTTGGTAAGTGTAGTACGAGTTAATATTTCCAACGCGTGGATGTCTGTCTGTGTCCATTTAATGATTCCGATTATGTCAGTACTGGTATAGCATATAGGTTTTTATTGCTGTGATCTTGTTTTTACCGTTTAGTTGCGTCTTGAGGATAGATTTGAGTCGTTCCTTGTATGTATCTATCAATTTTGCTTTCATTACTTTATGTTCAATTCTGGCAGCTTGTGAGAATCCTAAATATTTGTATACATCGTTATCGTCCATTATTCCAATCCTATTTCCATCATCTAGCTGGAACTCTTCTGCTTGTGTAACCTTACCCTTTTCGATATGTAGCGTCTTACATTTGTCTACTCCAAACTCCATGCAGATATCTTGACTAAAAACTAATGTTGTTTTGACTAGCCTGTTTTAGTTGAGCAAAATTTGATGCATACAACTTTAGGTCATCCATGTAGAATAGGTGGGAAATTGTGTGACATACCACATTATTGTCCTTAATTTTAAATCCGTATGTCGATTCGTTAAGCATATGTGACAGTGGGTTTAATGACAGACAAAACCATAATGCACTTAATGAGTCACCTTGGAAAATGCCACGTTTAATTTGTATTGGATCTGTAGTTATCTGCTGGTTTTTCATATTTAGTTTTAGTGTTGTTCTCCATGTCTCCATTACTGTCTTCAAAAAGTTTACAATTACTGGGTTGATTTTATATATTTGTAAAATCTGAATAAGCCATGTGTGTGGTGTTGAGTCAAAGGCTTTCTTGTAGTCAATGTAGTTTACGTGAATATTCCTTTTCTTATTGTGTGCCTGATTCATTACTGCATCCTTTTTGTTCCTCGGCCTTGATATTGTGTTCTTCGCGATGATTATATACTTTATTTGTTATGCATGAAGTCAATATTTTATGTATAAATGGTAGACATGTAATTGGCCGATATTTACTTGGGTTCTTCGTGTCATTGTCCTTTGGTTTGAGAAAGGTTACTCCTTCAGTAAAGAATTCGGGTATTTCTTTAACTCCATTTATAAACTCGTTGAGAACATTTTCTAATTTGATTATGAGTAGTATTGAATTTCTTATACCAAAAATTTTGAATACTTATTATCATTACCTGGTGCTTTCCAGCTATGTGTAGCACTGATTGTCGACTTTAATTCATCAATAGTTATACCTTCGAATCTCACTCATTAATATCGCTCATCCTAGCTATTTCATCTTGAATCCATTGTGCATCCTGGTTGTGTGCTACCGGGTTACCCCATATTCCTGTCCAAAACTCTTCTATCTCTGTCTTAGTTGGTGTTCCATTTCCTATTATTTCTTCGGTACTAGATAGTTTGTTTGGTAAAACATGTTTTTTCCTTTTCTTTAAACATTCGGTTTTTGTTCTTTTCTAATACTACATTGTTTTATATCTTTTTAATCTCTTAGCTAGAGCACTTACTTTTTGTTTAAGTGTATCCAAATATTCGTGAATGAATTCGTTAAGTTTTTCATGCTTTGCGTTAATCTTGAATCTTTCAAATATATTTTGACAGTATCTTATCACATTTTTAGATCGATTACCCATTCGGTATTGTTTTCCCGTCGACCGATATCTCTCCTAAGCTCAACGATTCTCCCAACTAGTCGCTTTCCCCATTTCGTACTTTTCCCCTTTTTTTTGTCTTTGAAATTTTTGCAGATTTTACCTTTAACCCCAAAATTTTAAAACCCACTGTACAGGGGCACAAATAAATTGCCGCATAAACCCGTCTGAAAAATGATAGTTTTTTATTATTATTTTTAAATTATTTTATTATTTATTTTTTAAATTATTTTTTATTATTTTTATTATTATTATAATTTTTAAAATTATTATTATTATTTTAATTTTTTTGGGAAATTTTTTTCATACAAACTGGGTTTTTTCCCAAAACCCGGAGCCTAACATTTTGTGGGAAACCTTACGTAAAGTACTTCCTTTTTTTATCTATATTACATACCTATTTTTTTTAATTTGTCTTAACTCTAACTAATAAAAGCTTTGATAATATAGTTTGTGGGAGGGGGGGTTTTCTTTCGGCTTTTGTACGGTCGGGGCCGATTTCTCGTCGCCATCCTAGAATTGCTCGGGGGGGGGGGGGGGGGGGGGGGGGAACAAAGGGGAAACCCCCCCCGAAAACATGTCGGGAGGGAAGCTGTTGGGAAACTCGAAGTATCATTCTAGTTTAGAAATTTCGAATTATTCTAAAACGGGGTGAGTATTACTGTTTTTTGAGTCTCGATGAAAACATTGGGGGAAGTCTATTTGTTTAATGTTTTTTCATGTAGTTTTCTTGGGTATGATGCCTTAAAGCCGATATCACGTAGGGGATTGAAATTTACCTTTTTCGTTTCCACATCTTCTTGATCTAAATTTGGGAAATTTCACTATATTTGTAAATTTTTTTCTTCCATGTAGTCCGAGGGTTATGGCAAAATTGGGGAAAAGCAACGTCAAAAAGGGGTATTTTCTTTTTTTCTTCTTGTAAATTTAAATAATTTATGGGGGTTTCTTTTTTGTGGATTTATATTTGGTCTTTTATAACTTGGGGTCGTAAAAAATTTTTTAAAAATCTTTGCTTTTAGTATTTTCCCCGGGGTTTGTTTTTGTAGTAAGTGTGTGTGAAATCAATGGGGTTTGTTTTGTTTGGCTATTTTTTGGGAAATAATTTAGCTACTTTTTTAGGGTCTGTAGAGGTAACCTTTCACATTTGACTGGCCCCCGGGTTTAGGGAGGGGTTTTCGATTTTTTCCCCCCTTACACTACTTTTTCTCAATTGATCGTTTACTGTCCCCTTTTGGGTAAAAATGTTTTTTTTAAATTTTTCTTTTGCAACACTCTGTTTAAATAGCCGGGCAAAAAACCTTCTGTTTCCCCCAAAATTTTTCCCCGTTTTTTAACCCACCTTTTTGAGGGCTTTAATACTACGTGCCCCCTTTTATTTTAGTTAACCCATAATGTCTCTTGGGGTAGGTCTTTTTCTGAGAGACGAAAAACTCTTTGAAGCGTCAGTTAGATTTTTCCCTTTGGGGTAGATTGCCCAATTTTCGTTTGCAATTGGGGGATTTAATGTTTTGTCAGCTAGCCCCCACACCCTACCCAGTGTTGTTTGGTTTCCCTTTTGAAAAAAAATATTTTCTTAAAAATGTCAGTTTTTTAAAAATTTGTTCAGATCAATTGGGCCCTCGTCCTCCTTGTTCTTTTGGAATTTGTCATTCTCTTTTTGGATTTAGGTGATGCATTCGTTTTTGTAAGGTAGTACGATTTAAAAATTTCCAGCGCGGGGAGGTCTGTCTGTGTCCTTTTAAAATGTTTCCGAATGAATACCCCCCCAGAAAGGGGTTATAGAATATGTTTTTATTGCTGTGATTTTCTTTTACCTTTTTATTTTGCGTCTTGAGGATAGTTTTTAGTGCTTTTTGAAATGTTTTATCAATTTTTTTTCCATTCTTTTATGCCCAATTCTGGCAGTTTTGTGGGGAATCCAAAATTTTTAGTATACTTGGGTTATCACCCATTACTCAAATCCTTTTTCCATCATCTAGCGGGGAAATCTTCTGCCTGCAAAAACCTTTCCCCTTTTTGATATGTAGGTTTACATTTGCCTACCCCAAACCCTCCAGCAGATATCTTGACTAAATTCAAATAAAAGTATTGATTAAACTTTTTAGTTAAAAAAATTTGAGATAAAATTTTAGACCCATCATGAGAATAGGTGAGAAATTGTGTGACATACCATTTTTGTCCCCTTTAATTTTTTAAAACCGTATGTTGATTCGTTTTAAACATATTTCGGGCAGTTTGGGGAAAGACAGACAAAACCATAATGCCGTAAATGAAATCACCTTTGGGAAAAGCCCCGTTTAATTTTGGGTTTGGGTCTTAGTTTTCTGTTGTTTTTTAAAATTTGTTTTTGTGTTGGTTTTTCCCCTTCTTAAATTTCTGTCTTCAAAAAATTTCCCAAATTTTGGGTTTATTTTTTTATATTTGGAAAAACCCGAAAAAGCCCTGTGGGTGGTGTTGGGGTCATAAGCTTTTTTGTAGTCCCAAGTAGTTTACGTGAATATTTCCTTTTATTTTTGTGTGGCCCGGTTCATTCAGTAGAGTCGTAATGAGGTTTTTCTTTTCATCCCTGCGAGTTCTTACAGCACCTTTTTTTTCCCCGGCCATGGGTTTTTGTTTTTTCCCCCAATGCTTATATACTTTATTTGTTTTTGCATGAAGTCAATTTTTATATATAGTTTTTGGGAAACATTAATTGGCCGATATTTTCTTTGGGTTTTTTCGTTGTCATTATCTTTGGTTTTAGAAAGGACTCCTTCAGTAAAGAATTTGGGTTTTTTCTTTAACTCCATTTTAAAACCCTTTTAGGGCATTTTTTAATTTGATTTTGGGGTAGTATTGAATTTTTTTATCCAAAAATTTTGAATATTAAACAACCCGGTGCTTTCCAGCTATGTGTGCACTGATTGTCGACTTTAATTCACAACAGTTATACCTTGAACCCCATCCAAATTAAAAACGCTCATCCTAGCTCCCGTCGTCTTTAATCCATTGGGGCATCCTGGTTTGTGCTACCGGGGGACCCCCTATTCTGCCCCAAACCCTTTATTCCGTCTTAGTTTTTTTTCTCCATTTCCTGTTTTTTCTTTGGTACTAGATAGTTTTTTTTAAAAAATGGTTTTTCCCTTTTTTTTTGAAAAATTCGGTTTTTTTCGTTTTTTAATTCTTTCATTCTCTATATCTTTTTTTAAACTCTTACAAGAGCACTTTCTTTTTTTTTAAATGTATCCAAATATTTGTGAATGAATTTGGTTTTAGTGTTTCCAAAAGTTTTGTGTGAAAACCCCCATTCTTTCAAAAAATATTTTTGGGGAGTAGAGTACCACAGGTTTTTGATTTGATTTCCCTTCGCAATTGGGTTTCCCAAACTACCGAAAATTTTTCCCAAACTCATCGATTCACCAAATTTGTGCTGCCCCTTTTGGAAAAAATTTTTTCTCGTTTTTTTTTTGAAGAGGAAGCAGATTTTACCTTTAAGCCCAAGTATCTAATCACTGCTACAAACTGCACAGTAAATTCCGCATGAACCCTCTGCAAAAGATATTGGGCTTGTGCGTATGCTGATAAAATATGTGTTTCCTTATGGGGTTTCCGCTGCTTCATTTTCCCTTTAATGTTTTTGGGTTTTTGGTATTATGGTCCTTTTTTTTTGGTTCTACGTGGGGCAAACTTGACATGGCGTTGCAAAAGCTAAAACTAGGGTGTTCTTTTGATGGATTTAAAAGTCCCGGTTTTATTTTTTAATACGTTATTTATATCTACCTTTGTGTTTGATTTGTTAGCGTTCCCGGGGGGCTTGATCTTTTTGAAAGGTTTGGCATTTCTATTGGGGTTTTGGACGGGTTTTGGGAGGTCTGGATGTTTTTGGTAGGTCTGGTTGTTCTGGTAGGTTTTGGGCGTTCTGGATGTCTGGACGTTTCCCGGTTGGGCCCGGGAAATTTTGGATAACTGGGAGATCTGGAAGTTGTAGCAGGATGGGATTACCGGGAAATTTTGGAAGTTTTAGTAAATTTTTTTTTTGGGATCAACTGGGCTTCTTCTTTGAGGGCCTCTGTCGATGTAGCGCCCTTAAACATCTTTTATGTGCTTGTAGTTCGCCCTTTTACTTGGGGGGTTTATTTATGTTTTTGGGAACATTTTTTTTTTTAACATAATTTTTTCTTTGGTTTGGTATTTTCTGGGGCACTTAAAATTTTAAAAATGGGTTTTTCAAGTATAAACTTTTTTATGGAGTCTTTTCGAAACCTATTAAAACAGTCCTAATAACGTTTCCCATAAAAGCTACGCACACACACTGTTATATCTTCTGTCCTTTTATGGGGCGCCCCATTTTTTTAAACTTTGGGGGTCCCGAAGTGGGAAACCCCCGGGAGAAAAAACCATTTTCTGTTTTTCCCCACTTTCCTTGTTCTAGATAAATTTTCTACACGGGCAAAATCACAATTTTTTGTTTTTTGTTTATAAAGTCAATGCACTTAAAAAAATTTAAAAAAAAAAATTTTCAAAAAATTCACAATTTTAGGGGGGTGATGAGGTTGCGCTTTTCAAACCCCCTGGCCCTTTTTGTTTTGATAAATCTTTTTTTTATTTGAGAATTTAAAAAGACTTCAAACTTCTCGTTCGCAAAAATAATTTAAAGGGGCTTTCGAAAAAAGCTTTAAATTTACTATTTAGATTTTTTACCTTTCTGAAATTTCAAATAATGCCCCCTCAATGAATATATCCACCACTACTGTCAAAAAATTTGCAAAATTCAAAATGTTTCAATGTTTTTTACCGCCCAGGGGCTCGAAACGATATAAAAATTTCAAAAAATGGTAAAATACTAAAAAATTTAAAACTTCCCCCAATGTCACTTGTAGCACGTCACTAGTAGATCAAGATGATGTCAAAATTTGAGATGGAATGCTTGTATTTCAGCGGCAATAGAAATTTAACCAGCAACTTATCTCGAACTTGACTTGCTTGTAACCCCAACAATGTTGGGTTATTATTATTATTATTATTATTATTATTATTATTATTATTATTATTATTATTATTATTATTATTATTATTATTATTATTTTTATTATATTAACATTGCTTAAAAATTTTTCTGTTTAGATCCACCAATTTTTTTGATGAAATAAATATTTTTATGTCTCTCTAGCATTCTAGCAGGCCTATCGCTGTCTTCGTGTCTTGGTACAACAGCTGGTTGTAAATGTATACAGCTCAGCTTGTGAATAAAGGATTGAATGTCACTAGCAGGCTCTGTTGTTACCTAGCACCTCCAGACATACAGCCCAGCCACCCTTGGAGGAATCTCTAGCAGTGCTCGGGCATTACAAAGAATTAAACCAAATATCCCAACCAAAATAACGTATTGGAATAACTCACCAGTAAATGCGATAGAACTCTGTTCCTCCAGTGGCTGGGCCAAGGTGACGTGGGAGACCACGCACTTTAAGACCTTGCCGTTGTGTTGGGGCTGCAGCTGCAGTGTGAGAGTCTGCTTGATAGACCCCGTCATCCAGGGCCACCTCCACTCGTCCTGAGCCGTGGCGTGAGTGATAACGTCCTTGAGGATGACAACGTTGTCCAGGACCCAGGACATGTTGGCGACAGGGCGACTCTCCTGCACCTCACAGGTGGCCGTGACGTTGTCTCCCGTGTAGACCAGGCGTAGAGTTGGTGCAGTGGGGCGACCTGAAGCAACACATGGCATGACTGAGTAAACACACTGAGGAAGAGCTTTGTTTATCGTATAGAGGAAACAAACAGTTCATGAGCTACGCAGGTTCCTCTGGAATATAGCCCATGTATAATTTTACATTCTTGTCTGTTATATTATGTTCTTATGCAATAAAATGGTTTAAAGTGAGACTGGCTACCCAATATTTTCATTTTTACGCGCGTACTTTTCGCTGCAATGCCTACAAAATATAGAGATGTTGTAGTAGCTCAAATCAGATTACACCATCTTGTTTGGACGAACGATTCCGTCCTAATAGAATCATAGCAGGCGCTAAATGACGTCAAATGTTTGTACCTTGGCTGTAAAAACGCATTTTTTAGTCTAAATGTGAGTCAAAAGTGTTTTTTTAATGAGTTTTTGTCAAACCCATCTACACTCATCGCGCCTGATGATGTAGAGAAAAAATATTTTCCAATCGGACATTGACGACTTGAATTGTACCCGCCTCCTGACGTCACGAGGCAACATGGCGGAATTAGTTGGTAAAAATCCACATTTCGCAAGTTGACGCCTCCCTTCACGGCGCAACATTTTATCACGCTCTAACTTTTATTCTATTCATTATTTGGACAATATTTAAATAAATTAATATTTAGGCAAATATCATTCTTTGTAATAGCGATTATTTCTTTTTTTTTTTTACAAAAGTCGTTACCTTGTTATAACAATGTACGCATCATACATGTAAAAATTATCATGACTAAAGTTTCTCAAAAATTTATTTGACAAAAAACTACTGATCGGATTTCGACAAGACCTCTTTAAAAATATGCATCAGACTGTTAAGACAAATATAAACAACTTTCTAGATAGAAAGTGCACTGAACGAAACTTTGCAGCATAGAGTATTATGCAGGGTATGTGTTTTATCTAAAAAAACGCACTCTTAAACGTGCGGATGAGCCGTGAAAAATTGCACGCTGCATATTACTCATGCTGTAATTTTTTTTCAGTGCACTATCTATCTAGAAGTTAGTATATTTCTTGTCTAAACAGTCTGATGCATTTTTACAAAGAATTCTTGTCGAAATCCGATCATTAGTTTTTTGTCAATTAATTAATGAGAAAACTTAAGCTTTGGGAATATTTTTACTTGTGTGATGCGTACATTTTTATAGAAAAGCTAACGACTTTGTCAAAAAAATCGAAATAATCGCTATTACAAGGAATGATATGTTTGATTAATATTATTCATTTAAGTATTGTCCAAATAATGATTAGAATAAAGGGTTAGAGCGTGATAAGTGATGCGCCGTTCAGCAGGCGCCAAGTTGCGAAATGAATTTATACCCAATACTAGTAACCGTGACCTATCGATCGTTTAAGCTCCGCCCATTTCGAGTCGTCAATTTAAATTGGTAAATGTGTAAAAATCGGATTTTATCATGCCAAATGAAAAGTTTTTGTCCTAGCATAAGTCGGTTGACACCATCGTGTTTAGGCAGAAAATCCCGTATCCAAAAACACCTCGGAAAGGGTGTCTGACACGAACGGTTAAAAATAGAAAGCCTGGGGCCATTTGAACCGGTTTTTACAATTAATAAAAAATTTTTTTTTTCACAATTCAACTTGTTCTTTAGATACTCCTTCAGTGCAATAGACGTTTGACAAATATGCATCGCCCGCACTAACTTGGCGCGGCCTTGTCATTTTGCAATACCCGTTTAATTGAGCTTGATTATCTTCGCCCAAAAAATATAATAATAAACATGTTTTAATAAAAATAATAAACCTCAAATAGGTTTCTGCTCCCGGTGATATCGCCTCGAGAAAAGGAAACAAAATAAACTTTACAACTTATTTACTTTTATTGCTAATATTAAAAAAGGGAAATAAAGAAAAAACAATTATTGTTGTATGAAATAACCTGGTTGACCCTAAAGTGAAATACACCTTGACTCACGTGCCAACGAGCGCGGGTGTATCTGTAGCCCAAATCCTTGTTTGTGCGAAAACTGAATAAAACCCCCGACCGGTCCGTTGTCTGCCTCGCTGATGTTGGTGAGCGTGAGGCCACACTCTCCGCTCTCTGGTCCAGCCCCGAGGTAGAGATGCCGGCCGGTGCTGTCATCAGACCCGGCTCCCTGGTGGAAGTTGTGCCCACGAGACTCGCTAGGCAGGGGGAAAACCTGCAGCCTCTCAGGGGCTCCCCGCCTTCATCATGTACCTCGCCTCCCCGCCCGGGAGGACGACCTGCTCTCTCTGTGTAGTCAGGTTGTGAGGGAGGGCGGCAACGTCTGTAACGAGGGAGAAACACATTCCGTGTTGTTGTCACTCAGACCAGACGGGTCAACACTGTCTAGTTTTCAACTCCAGCCAACCATGTCGGACCAGGAAACCTTCTCGTTGATATCAGAGTGAGAGTTTCAACACTTGTTGCTTGGCTCACTTTCTGGCTACAACAACAACAACAAAAACAACAACAACAACAACAACAACAACAACAACAACAACAACAACAACAAGTGGGGGGGGGGCACCTGTAGCATGTTGTGTGTGTGTGGGGGGTATCTCGCTAAGTACAGAGTTTTGTGCGGGCGAGGCGATACAAGGAAAACATCTTCTACACAGAAACACAATCAGAAAACGTAGGTGAGACGTCGAAAAACTTTCTCTAAAAATGATTAAAACTGGTTCAAACCGGCACCATTTTCACCAAATTCTAACCTGTTAGTGTCCCCACACCCCGTCCGAGGTGTTAAAAGATACGGAATCAACAGTCTGAACACGATGGGGTCAACCGTTTTGCTCTAGAACAACAGCCCTAGATTTGACATTGTAAAAACCGGTTTTTGACTTATTCGAGCCTAGAGAGAGCCAAAGCAATTTTTTTCTTTTTTTTTCAAAAACGTCTTCTCACATCACGACCGATGAACTGGATAAAAAAGATTTCATTTGGACCATTAATCGTTCAAACGGTCAAAAACCGGTTTTATACCGTGTTAAATCCAAGGTTTTTGTCCTAGAGCAAAATGGGTTAACACGACCGTGTTCAGACGGTCGATCCCCTATCTTAAAACACCTCACACGGGGTGTGTGACACGTACGGTTAAAAATAAGTAAAAACCATTGCTGGTTTAACCAGTTTTTACCAGTTATGCAAATATAACGTTCACATTTCAACTTGTGCGTTAGAGAACCCGACTATGAAATATGTTTTCCTAAAAATATCTCAAGTCCCGCACAAATTCTGTACTTGGGAGATGCTGCACATGGTGGTCTTGTGTAGCTCTGCCACACAAGACCCTTCGACCCACAACATAAATTAAACCAGTTTGAGAAAGTTCAATTACCACGTGTTCCACTTGACTGGCCGATACTCTGTCTCAACTGTGACGTGGTCGAGGATTCTTGTATTATTCCGTCCTAGGTTGTGACGGTGGGTGGACGTGTCTTACATCCCGTGTTGTTACAGGATACTATACTGTGTGAAGACAGTGGTTCAACTCACTGTAAGCATAGAGGTCGGCCCAGGCGTACTTTCCAGCCTCCGCCCCCGGTTCGGACGCGACAGGCGACCATCCCTAGCTTGAAGCCCTCCACCTGCAGTGAGACCCCGCAGTCCCCGGCCCCCAGACCCCGGCCGCTGTAGCTGTAGCCGGTTTAGGTTGTCCCTACTTTTGTGTTGTACAGGGGGGCAGGTCGGCCTGGACTGAGGCCCCCGGCTCAGCTCCAGCAGCGGACCTCCTTGGTCTTCCAGTCCCACCACCTGACCTGACACCCGGCGAGGCCACGTCAGCTGAGCAGGTGCATGAGACAGTCGGTCGTCCTCGTTCACACGCACGTGGTCTGGCCTGATGTTGAGGTTGAAGGACGCGACAAACCCGGAGAACAAGACATCAGAGGTTGTGAGACAGATGTTTGTCCACACTTACTTCACTTTTTTTATTTACATTCTAAACAAATTTTTTAAGTATATATGATAAAAAAAAAACACAAATGCAGAACATGACTTAACTGTGGGGTGTAACAGACAAATTAAAAGTTATAATAAGAAGGTGACAACACAGAGAATGGAACGCATACCCAAAATAAACACAAGAAGCAAGTAAAATATAAATACCATCGTCTAACAAACTTGTAAATGTTGCAATTATTATGAGTTCTGAATACATGGTACAGCACTGCAAAGAATCTGATGCCTTTGCACAGATCACCGATACATTGATTATAATATAATTTTCCTTGTGCAGATACAAGGCTTATTTCTAGACACACAATTTACACAAATCTAGAGCTAAATATACAACTCGAGCGGGGTTTGAACCCGGGAGTCGGGGGTTCCCAGACGGACGTCTAAACATAAGACAGCTATAACAACACTACATAACAACATGTTCTTGCAGGGGACCTGTGATGATAAACCTGTCATTCTAAAATAATTTTGTATTCTTCTATAACATAAATTCATAAACAATATGTTAATATATTGTCATGAAATTGGTGTGTTCCTAAAAATAAAAAAAACACATATATTGACGATATGATAGAAAGCATAATATGGTTTCCCTTTAAATTGAGATAATGTAAGCAATTTGGAGAATTTGAAACTTGATAAATAATACTTAGATTGCTTTATTTGGTTATTGGGGAATCACTCCTGAAGTTGGAATTGTTAATATTTATCATTTTTTAGAAATTTAGAACTTAAACAGAAGAAGTTACTCACGGACGTCCTGGAGGCCTGCCATCACAAGCAGTGCAAACAACACCTTGGACATTGTTGACAGAGAGATAATAATATTATAGATGAGACGACAAAGCTCTGGGCTGAGAATGATGAGTTAGATATGGTCGTCGCTTTATTCAACCAGCCGTGAGCAACACCACGTCAGTGGACTTGGAAGCAAGAGACAAACAAGATGGCCGTCGTCCAATAGCAAACACCCACGGACCAGGCACCACGTGATGTTATTAGGCCAATCCACACTCGCCGAGTCGACTCAGATGCAAAGTTCGTCACAAGATGGAAGCCCTGGGTGGCGTGAGGAGAACAGGTCAGAGGTCAACGTGTCAGTGATAAGACTGACTGGGAGCCTCGAGTGTTGCAATGCAAGGTCAACGACACTGACTGAACTCCCAGATCAAGAGTGTTAACATTTGTTTTTACTTGGTTTGTGGGAAAACATTTGGGATGTTGGACTTGATAATAATTATCAAGATCAAAAAACTTAAAGGTTCAATCGGATAAGGATTTGATCACGGGTCTAAAACATTCCCGGTTGACGTCTTAGACAAAGATGGGATGAGAACCCCCAACCCTACCCTTTCCGCCACATACCCGTGGCTTGTTCTGACCAGCATGGACTCCTCCTCCCCACATCCCCTAGGCTAGAGTGAAGCATTATAACCTAACGGTTGACGCGCCCGTTATACAAAGTGAAGATAGAACTTTGCCTATCTTCGCTCGGCCAGGAAGCATCGGACGTATAACAAACTGTGCATATTTGCTGAGGTCATAGTGAAGATATTACTTTCAACAATAACGATTACATACTCTATAATGTAACCACCTCACATACCGGGCACAGCCATTCCTTCTTATTATGGTTTAATGTACTGTACGCGCCACTTCTCTGTTTTCTGTCTCTCTCCACCAATCATTTCCTTCATTTTCCCGCCAAGCTGTGACGTATTCTGAGTCACTTGCCGGCTATTTTGCATGTACTCTGTAGTCAGGCATACTAGTCTCGGGCCGTAGCTCGTAGACGACGCACGCTCCTGTCTCTCGGTCTAGTCCGACGAGAACACCCGCACCTCTCTCGATAGCTCACGTCTACAGTGCAGCCGATCTCGCCATGTTCATAAGTGTATACCAGTTTATTATTAAGTTTAAGTTTAAATCATCCGGTGCTCAATTCTACACCATTGTGCCAATAACGCCCTCGACGCTGACGCCTTCCACGCCTGCTACGCCCACCTGGCCGATCATCTCTCGCCAACTGTCACTTCGCCCAGCCAGCATCCATGCCGGTAAGTGGTTCAGTTTATTTCACAGCTCGGTTTCCTCATATTCTCCCTATTTTCTTGTCTTCCGTACATTCTTCATATAAATTACATTCCACTAGCCTTTACCTCGCCCCCCTTTCCTTCACCTAGGGGTTTGTGACCACTGCTCGCCCCGTGCTATCCCCTAGGTCGCAACATATACCAAGAATATGTTATCAAACTAGTTTATTTTACACTCGTCAGTTAAGATTTGGTTGGCAACAACACCGCCTGGCTTATAACAACACGTGGTGGCCTCACAGTGTTATCACTCTCGTGTCAGAGTTCACGGGCGATACTGATAACAGGCCTAGAAACACAGGTCATATAGCATTGAAATCACGTTTCACAATAATAGATTTAGATATTCATTAGATAATTGTTTTTTTTTTGCAATTTTGATCTCTCACAATGATGTTGAAGAACTTCTGTGTATATGATAACGGCAACAAACTTTTAAATATGAGAACCCCCCTTTCATCCCCATATCCCCTGGGCTAGAGTGGCGCATTGTGATCTGATGGTTTGCGTCCTTAACCAAATAACTTAATCTCTTTTTAAAGTTATGTATTTTAACATATATGATTACCACAACCATTCCCTTTTTTATTCGAATTATAATTTCCTTTTGCTTAAAAATCCCTTTCTAATATATTTTTTCTTTAAAAAAGAAAAATATAAACTTACCATGATGAAAACCAGCCCAACCTCGTCGTAATAGAGCATTAAATTCAAACCTAAGTACAAAAAAAACTCTACAAATTTTTAAAACTTTTTAAAAAATACTAGACCTGATCAAATAGAAAATAAAAACCATCTAATAAATTTCGAAGTAAATTTAATACATTATTGCCCCTTTAAAATGCCCCCTACACCATGGAGGATTTCCCTTCTAGATAAAGAACTTGAATTTAAACGAAAATGAAGAGTGTTTGGGGGCTTTTTTAAGTACTATCGAAGTTCAAAATGGTTTTTAAATTTTCAATACATAAATTCAAAGGGGGCCTTATTCAAAGATTGTAAATATTTTTTGTTATGTAGGCCCTAACCCGTATATCCGCTAAAAGATCAAAGAATATTTTCTTTTTCCCTCGGTTTTTTTGGGTTTTTATTATTGGGGTGAACTAAATTTCTCCCACTATTTTTTTTTATTGGCGAAGACTTCCAAATTTTACTGACCCTTAAAAAAATTTTGCTCGGGTTTTTTTTTTTTTTGGTTGGTTTTTCCCGTTTTTAAGCTCCTCCCCGGCAAACGGCATATCCGAAACCCTTTATGAAAAATTTGGAAGGGGACCTTCGAAATCTCTAAACTTAGAGGTTTTTTTGCTTTTGGGTAAAATCGATGAAATATTTCTCATGAATATCGTACTTTTACGATTTTTTTTAAAATTTTTAGTGCAATAATTTCGTGACATTTGGTCCGATTCTGACCAAACGGGTGGTGCTACAACGTTCATATTTTACATGTGCATTAAGGTAATAATAATGTATTGCTTTTTGAAAGAAAAAGTTGAAAAAGTTGGCCAGAATCCATAGAATAAAGGTTTACATATGAGATTTTTTAGGTTTATAAATCCCATTAACAATAACAATAAAAACTTGTCAAAAATCACCTACAATGCATTCATAAAGCACTTGCAAAGAAAAGAGGTCCCACGCAAACTAAAAACTTACAAAATGCTCTTTCCCATCAACGCGGCGGGACTTTAGCTTTTTCTTTCTACATTATACTGTATTTTTGAATGAGCGAAGCGAATACCCCACAAAATTTAGCTCGGGTGTTTTTTTTTTTTTTGTATTTTTGTCTGTTTGTTTGCTTTCTACCGGGCAAACGGCATATGCGATCTTGATGAAAATTTGAGGGGACCTTCGAAATTTGAAACTTAGGACTTGCACGTTTTTGGGTAAAATCGATGAAATATTTCTCATGAATATCGTACTTTTACGGTTTTTTTCCGATTTTTAGCGCGATATTTTCGTGACAGTTGGGCCGATTCTGACCAAACGAGTGGGGCCACAACGTTCATATTTCACATGGACATTAAGGTTATGGTGATGTATTGCTTTTTGAAAGAAAAAGTTGAAGAAAGTTATTAAGAATCCATAGAATAAAGTTTTATATGAGTTTCTTTAGGTTTTATAATAACTAGGAAAACGCTAAAGTACCGCTGGCGTTGTTGATGACGTATTGGTGCATTGAGCTGCCATGTGTTTTGCGGATTTTCTGTTGTTCTGTGAAAAAATCATTATTTAGTTGAAGATTTTTTTTTAAATTAATTTTAATTAAATTAAAAAATAAACTTTTTTTTTTAATTAATCGTAATTTAAAAAAAGAAAAAAATCGTAAAATTGCTATTTTCATTGAAATAATTATTCGATTGCGCTCAAATTTCATACGAATATAAACTTAATTAAATTAAGGTTCTGTGAAAAAATCATTACAATCGGGTAAAGCATGTAGGTGTTATAAGTCGAAGAATGTTTTAAAAATAGAAAAAATCGTAAATTGAGATTTTCATAAGAAAAAATTTTTGATTGCGCTCAAATTTCACAAGAATATATAAATTCATAAATAAGGGTTCTTTAAAAAAATCATTACAATTGGATAAAGCATGTAGGTCTTATAATCGAAGAATTTTTAAAAAATCGAAAAAAAATCGTAAATTGCGAATTTTATGAGAAATAATTTTTCGATTGCGCTCAAAAACGTCGCAGTTGTAAGTTCAAGATTTCAAGGTCTCCAAAAAAATTCATCGCAATTGAGAATATCGGTTAAGCCGGAATCGTGTAAACAAAAACAAAAAAAAAAAAAAAAAAAAAACATTGCGGATTTTTTTCTCTAGTGTGTAGTAAAAGGAAACTTGGATAGAAACTTGACAACAATCACCTACAATGGCATTCAAAAGGTCTTGCAAAGGAAAAGTGGTCCTACGCAAATTAAAAACTTACAACAAAGCTCATCCATCAACGCGGCGGGACCTAAGCGTTTTCCTATAGTATTTATATAATAATACCAAATCGCCTTCAACAGCCATTATGTACCAGAAGTATAAGGCATATTATGTTCTTGACAGGCCATGTGCTTTCTCAGGTCTATGTTCACTTGAAATATATATTTGATTAAATAACCACAATAATAATCTAAAGTAAAATGGTGTCCTACATTACGAAAAATAATTTTACTAAAATATTTACACGTGGAATGAAAATTCACATTGTTTTACAGCTCTTTACCATATTTTTACGTACAGTCAAATGCAGCGCGCACAATGTTTTGCCACCACCTCGTTCTTGGAACTGGCCGCCAAAATGTTGAAAAAATTCCTATTTTATCAAAGTCCAGAAACTGTGGTCAAACTCAGATCGTTCTGCACTCAGGAAGCCAAGTCTTGAAACCACTCGTTTCAACTCACACTGGAAGCCAAGTCTTGAAACACTCGTTTCAACTCACCCCTGGAAGCCAAGTCTTAAAACCACTCGTTTTCAACCCCACACTGGAAGCCAAGTCTTGAGATCACTCGTTTCAACTCACACTGGAACCAAGTCTTGAACCT
>JAMZAV010011086.1:0-21426 GCA_024449915.1 Sweltsa coloradensis | reverse complement strand
GTTAATTAAAAAAACCCGTTTGAACTCCTTTCATACCCCATCATTTTTCTGATCACGACCCAAGAAAACTAGGGTACAACCTTTCGTATGGATAGCAGCTGTATTGAAGTGGCAACCTCGCGAATGAGGATATTGCTTCTGACGCGTTAGGTGAAGCAGTCCCAATACCATTAAAACATCACCAATGAAGATAAAAAATGAATGCTTTTTGTCATCTGAACTTGATGACGCGATATGAATATGATTTCACGTATCTTAACATGATCATCAGTCCTACATCTTTTGCTTATAGTGTAATTCAAACATTTCAATTTAACTTATACTGATTTCATATGAGACAAGACATAACAACACTATACATTTATACTCAAAACATTCACACTATACATTTATACTCAAATCATTATTTGTCGTCGTGGGGGAAACCCCTTCCCTTTGACTACCTCCCCGACGGCGACGACAAAGACAACATGGACGGATGATGACACAGACTGAGACGACCACGACGTGGGGGAAACCCCTGCCCTCCCCATATGCTTGTGGCTGGTTCTGACCAGCAACAGGCCTGTCCACCCCTTGTCCCCCCGCGTCATCCCTTACGTCCCTCCCTTCGTCTCGATTAGCCAAGTTGCATAATTATGAGACGTAAAGAAATATCCAATCCAATCCAATCCAAAACATTATTTAGCTATTTTAACTAAACGCATCTCAATTCTCTCCAGATATGGTCAGTCAGTTCTATTCCAGACACGTCCCTTCCCCCCTTCCACTGCTGCGAGATGACACTGAACAGATGGCCAGAACACACTTAGGCAATGCACCCAGCGCTCGCTCGAGGCCAAGATTGCCTTGCGTAACCACCGATAACCGATATACGATGGAATCGCCACACCCCCCCAAAAATCACGCTCCAAATATTTTTATTATAATTCGTATTGTCCCAAATACAAACATCAGGTGAATTAGTGTAATGCCAATTATAGTCAAAGGATGAAGGTAGAAATGTTTTTAAGTAACATTGTGCTAACGCAAAATTGCTAGCAAACAATGACTTATTAACTATTGGGGGCGAACAGATTATGATACATTTACGATTATCTTAATCAACATTTGGCCTTTCTTATGATCCGATTTCATTGCAAATTTACATACCAATACTTTACAATAGTAAAAACCACCATGCAAAAGGACGTTAACGTATGTTTCAATCTTCTTCATATAAATAAATAAAAAAATCTCTACAAGATAAAAACGTGCTACAAAACATAATTTGATTGGACACTCTTGATGAACTATTGAATGAAACTAACTGTTTTTTGGCACTATACACAACTGTTTGGACATGACTAATCGCATTCGCCCTGCATTTTGGAATAATTTGGCAATATCATCGTAAAGTTTGTGACACAAGCATCACACCTATACTAATATAGTGTAATTAAGAGATTAACTATTGATAAGTGATAAGTCATTAAATGTTTACTCCTACTTCCTTGAGAGCTCTTGTAAAATGTCTTTCTCACCAGACCAAATATGGACGAAAAACAATTGAGATTTAATTAGGCTTGACCGGTCAGCGCCAGTGTGGGCGGCTCTAGTAAATGTGACACAAGCATCACACCTATACTAATATAGTGTAATTAAGAGATTAACTATTGATAAGTCATTAAATGTTTACTCATACTTCCTTGAGAGCTCTTGTAAAATGTCTTCTCACCGGACCAAATATGGACGAAAAACAATTGAGATTCAATTAGGCTTGACCAGTCAAGCGCCAGAGTGGCGGCTCTAAAACACTATTTTGTCACGTACAGGAACCATAAACTATAAGTTTTACGACGCTTAGTCAGACGCACACGCTAACAAAGTCCTGTATAGGACGTTCAGAATTCACAATGTTCTATGTAAAATATCATCAAGATTTGAGTGATAACATGTCAACCAACTATAGTGTGGGTATTTGTTTTAAGTAAGGTGCACCTACATGAAAGTTACGAACAGAGAGGCTCTTGGGAAATGGTGAGGTCATAGTGCGGAATTTGTGAGAGGAGGGAGTTTTGTCAGGACAGTCGCAGATACTCACGGTCGCGAGAGCCCGTACCGGGAAGAGGTGTCGCGAAAGTGTTGTTGAACCTTCTGCATTTTGCATGTGATCGATAGATCGCAATTTATAAGATGAAGCGTTGACTTAGTCCGTGGATTCAATTAATTCGATTCTCGACCTTGGCTATGGAACGGCTTTCCACAAGGATTCTTTAAAGTTAGAGCCCAAGTGTTTTCACGATGTTGAATCTCGTGCCATGCGAGATCGTTTGTCGACCATGACAAACCTGACCAGGATGCGTTCCAAGGACCTTCACGTCGGCAAGTAGCTGACCAATTCAACGACAGGTAGCGAGACCTGCGCCCGTCTATTCCAACGCCACAGAAGTCTAGGACATCGACATGTACCATCAGCATCGTCACACTTACCCTCCGTACGACACATCAAACCCTCCCCATCGCATCGCAACCGAACCGTTTCAAATCAGCGAACTGGAGTACACAATAACCGATGAGTATCTAAAATAATATCTTGCCTAAATGTTTTGGCCAACTAACTAATTTTAATATTTTAGTTTTTAAGGGAACTCACCCACAGGGGTATCTAACCTGAGTCAGATCTGATCTAGGCAGGCAGGCTATCGTATTTCCTGTAATTGTTTGTTTTTGAATAACCTAAATATCATTATATTTCTTAATTTCAATGGAATCCTTATACTTGTCATTTGGTAGATAGAGAAACCCCTCTTCCTGATTCATAGTTATTAAGCTGTATAATTTAATTGCTATTCCGTGCGAGACCCGACTGAGCTGAGACCGGTGGCAGGGCAGATCTAACATCTTCACAGGTTTGGTATTTTGTTTATTGTGTTATTTTGGTTTGCTTGATTTTGTGTTGTCTTAATTGATTGTTCCCATCTCGATCAATTGCATAGGTAGTTAATTTGATTTAAATTGATAATGAGTTTGTAATTAAAGAGGCAGTTAGGAGAATCGTAGGCTTCACATTGGAAGTGGTCACCCGAATCGATTGCGAAGCAAAAGTAGTCTTGATCAGGTGTTAATTCTAAAGGAGGATGTAATAAACAAAAACAGGATTTGGGGGATAATGAAAGGTTGGTTGAAGAAGTCTCACCCACAGGGTATCTAACCTGAGTCAGATCTGATCTAGGCAGGCAGGCTGTCGTATTTCCTGTAATAAACAAAATACCAAACCTGTGAAGATGTTAGATCTGCCCTGCCACGGTCTCAGCTCAGTCGGTTCTCGCACGGCATAGCAATTAAATTATACAGCTTAATGAACTAATGAATCAGGAAGAGGGGTTTCTCTATTTACCAAATGACAAGTATAAGGATTCCATTGAAATAAAGAAATATAATTGATATTTAGGTTATTCAAAAAGACTCGCTTCCTGTCGTTGAATTGGTCAGCTACTTGCCGGCGTCGAGGTCCTTGGAACGCATCCCGGTCAGGTTTGTCATGGTCGACAAACGATCTCGTATGGCACGAGATTCAGCATCATGAAAACACTTGTGGAAAGCCGTTCCATAGCCAAGGTCGAGAATCGATTTAATTGAATCCACGGACTAAGTCAACGCTTCATCCTATAAATTGCGATCTATCGATCACATGCGAAATGCAGAAGGTTCAACAACACTTTCGCGACACCTCTTCCCGGTACGGGCTCTCGCGACCGTGGAGTATCTGCGACTGTCCTGACAAAAACTCCCTCCTCTCACAAATTCGCACTATGACCTCACCATTTCCCAAGAGCCTCTCTGTTCGTAACTTTCATGTAGGGTGCACCTTACTTAAAACAAATGGAGGGGTCGTTGACAGTGAAAGAACCAAAGTTAGTTAAATCCGCGTTCCAAGGACCTCGACGCCGGCAAGTAGCTGACCAATTCAACGACAGGAAGCGAGTCCTGCGCCCGTCTATTCCAACGCCACCGAAGTCTAGGACATCGACATGGGAACTCACCCACAGGGGTATCTAACCTGAGTCAGATCTGATCTAGGCAGGCAGGCTATCTGTTTTCCTGTAATTGTTTGTTTTTGAATAACCTAAATATCAATTATATTTCTTAATTTCAATGGAATCCTAATACTTGTCATTTGGTAGTTTGAGAATCCCCTTCCTGATTCATTAGTTCATTAAGCTGTATGATTTAATTGCTATTCCGTGCGAGACCGACTGAGCTGAGACCTTGGCAGGGCAGATCTAACATCTTCACAGGTTTGGTATTTTGTTTATTGTGTTATTTTGTTTGCTTGATTTTGTGTTGTCTTAATTGATTGTTCCCATCTCGATCAATTGCATAGGTAGTTAATTTGATTTAAATTGATAATGAGTTTGTAATATTAGAGGCAGCTAGGAAAACTCGTAGGCTTCACATTTGGCGCCCAACGTGGGGCCGATTATTAACCGTCGACCGTGATAAGAGTGGCTATATGAATTGTCTGAGTTTGTCAGAAATAGGTTGTATTTTGGGTTAGATTTTGTTTTGGTTCGAATTTCAATGTCAACTAACATGGAAGGCATAGAGAAGGAAGTAGTTGTGGCCACCGCGCTAGGAGGGGTAGCAGGTGAAGCGGGTTCGGAACCAGTATACCCGGAACAAGGTATTATGCAAATGTTGGCAACAATTATGGCAAGTCAGGCAGCGGCAACAACAGAGTTAGGAAATCAGACAGCGGCGTTTGCGGAATTTGGCAATAGAATAGATAAACACACGAAAAAGCTAGATGATTTCATGTTGAAGTGGGTCACCCGAATCGATTGCGAAGCAAAAGTAGTCGTTGATCAGGTGTTAATTCTAAAGGAGGATGTTAATAAACAAAAACAGGATTTGGGGGATAATGAAAGGTTGGTTGAAGAAGTTGATGACAAGGGTGATAAGAATAATGAAAGTTTGATTGATAAGGGAGTTAATTGTGAAAAGGTTATTGACACGAAAGTAAAGGATGTCAGTAAGATGGAGGGGTCGTTGACAGTGAAAGAACCAAAGTTAGTTAAATCCGCGTTCCAAGGACCTCGACGCCGGCAAGTAGCTGACCAATTCAACGACAGGAAGCGAGTCCTGCGCCCGTCTATTCCAACGCCACCGAAGTCTAGGACATCGACATGTATCATCAGCATCGTCACACTTACCCTCCGTACGACACATCAAACCCTCCCCATCGCATCGCAACCGAACCGTTTCAAATCAGCGAACTGGAGTACACAATAACCGATGAGTATCTAAAATAATATCTTGCCTAAATGTTTTGGCCAACTAACTAATTCTAATATTTTGGTTTTTTTAAGGGAACTCACCCACAGGGGTATCTAACCTGAGTCAGATCTGATCTAGGCAGGCAGGCTATCTGTTTTCCTGTAATTGTTTGTTTTTGAATAACCTAAATATCAATTATATTTCTTAATTTCAATGGAATCCTAATACTTGTCATTTGGTAGTTTGAGAATCCCCTTCCTGATTCATTAGTTCATTAAGCTGTATGATTTAATTGCTATTCCGTGCGAGACCGACTGAGCTGAGACCTTGGCAGGGCAGATCTAACATCTTCACAGGTTTGGTATTTTGTTTATTGTGTTATTTTGTTTGCTTGATTTTGTGTTGTCTTAATTGATTGTTCCCATCTCGATCAATTGCATAGGTAGTTAATTTGATTTAAATTGATAATGAGTTTGTAATATTAGAGGCAGCTAGGAAAACTCCTAGGTTTCACAGGTTTGGCAAAACGTATTCACAAATAAATTTTGATTTCGTAATCTGAATATTTTCTGTAACACGGGGCTTCGCAACTAATAACGCCAGGAAAATTTATTTGGTAGTATTCTATTACCAAACTATCGAGGCGATGCGAGTTTGAGTTTCGTTGTGATAACGCAAAATTGATAACGGACTTTTGATGATAAACTATCGCAATGTGTAAAATGTAAAATTTTACGGCTGACTAAACTTGCATTTAGGAACACTTACGCCCCAAAACAGTATGAAATTTCAAGGAGTGATGCTGTGTGCTTTTGGAATCATAATTGTAAAGTTTCGTTGATATTGGTTAATATCTTCTACCTCAAATAAATGCATAGGTCTTGACGCGCTCCAAATGTACACACATACATAATGTATAAACTTTTGCAAACCTATAAGGCCGCTCCCGAGAGTCGCGCCCTAAAAAGGTATGTACTAGTAATAAATTCAGAAAAATTGTTTTCAATGAACATTTTTCATTAAATACCAATTTCTACAGCTGTCTTTTTTAAACTTGCATCATGTTCTGAATAAGGCACACTTTGTCGATGATTACAAATTGACAAGTGCTTGATTATAGCATAGATTAAGGCCTAATTTTTTACATTTTCAGGGAATATGATGAAAATAATACAAGTTGTACTATTGTTATTGTATTATCGTGGGAAAACGTTAAATATTGCACCTCACACTTCAGCTGTTCAGTGTTATATCAATTTGTTGATTCAATGAACACATTACCGTTTCACTTAAAAAAATTAACATTACACAATCCATATTTAGTAATAATTCCTTGGACCAATACCAATTTCGGCGGGCAACTTTACTTACAGTAGGACTGTAGGACACAACATTCAACATAATAATTAATAATTTGCTTATGAATTATTTTCTGGATATTCTTACGCTCGAACATAAAAATATACCCTACTATTATGCCGATATTATTATATAATATTCTACATTTCATCCTTATTTATTTATTATTTATTTAACGTCTATCCTATTCAGTTATAAAAACTGATTTACAAAGGAGGACAACTAAATAAATCGAATTACATAGATGCAGAAACTATAATAAACTACATTAAGTACATATTATTTAAAATAGTAGTGTTACAACAACAATGCATTTAAACACAACAATTTTGTCAACAAATAAAAATGATATTAAATGTATTTAATGAATGAATCAAATATAAAAAAGGGTGGGGAATGAAAAGAAAAGGAAAAAAGAAAGAAAAGAAAAAGAAAAAAAGAAAAAAGGAAAAAATAAGAAAAAATAAAACATTAAAAACGAAAAACGAAAAGAAAAAAAAACTGATTTATTAGACGATCCCACTCAAACGAATATGAGGTTTGCCAAAAATCAGGAACAGCAAATCAGGGAGTAATCAAAAAAACTTTCGCGGAAGAAACCACCGAACGCGAATCTTTATTCTTGTGTTCAATCTTCATTTTTGTGTTCAAATCTTGATAACAGTTTAGTCCAAAAAAATCTTGACTAATATATAATTATATCAGATATATAATTATTTAAAATTGTTCATGTCAAACAATGATCACAGCAATGATACAGGACACCTAACTCAAGTTGCAAGCTCCATCAGTGGGCGGTAACCAGACAATCTAGGCAGAAAAATATAATTGAAAATGCATTGATTATATCGTAATCAGAGCAATAATGAACAAACAAAGAGAAAAGCAAAATCATTAATAAGAACTTATGAAGGTAAATTAACATTACACAAATACACAGACAATAACCTACAAATAAATAGTAAAAAATCAATTCTTTGCTCTTTGATTCATTATCATTGCTTCAATTTTACTTCTAAATCGTACAATTCCTAGATCAGTAAACTGGCTTCTAATATCATAAGAAATTGAATTCCAATAGGATACGCCTCTGTACATAAATGACTTTCTAAATGCTTCAGAATTTAATCTAGGAACTTCTAATGAGTTTATTAAAGTTGAATTTCTATCACGATCATTGGATGAGCGTAGCGAGCGAAGCGAAGACTTCAATTTCACTGACCCCCCAAAAATTTAGCTCGGGTGTTTTTTTGTTTGTTTTTTTGTCTGTTTGTTCGCACGATTCCGGGCAAACGGCATAAGCGATCTTGATGAAAATTGAAGGGGACCTTCGAAATCTCTGAACTTAGACGTGCCACGTTTTTGGGTACAATTGAAGAAATATTTTTCATGAATATCGTACTTTTACGATTTTTTTTCGATTTTTAGTGCGATATTTTCGTGACATTTGGTTCGATTCTGACCAATCGGGTAGGGCTACAACGTTCATATTTCACATGGACATTAAGATTATGGTGATGTACCTTTTGAAAGAAAAAGTTGAAAAAGTTAGCCAGAAACCATAGAAATAAAGGTTTTAATATGTGTTGTTCGATTTTTAGTGCGATATTTTCGTCACATTTGGGCCGATTCTGACCAAACAGGTGGGGCTACAACGTTCATATTTCACATGGACATTAAGGTTATGGTGATGAAGTACCTTTTGAAAGAAAAATTTGAAAAAGTTTGCCAGAATCCATAGAAATAAATGTTTTAGTATGAGTTTTTTAGGTTTATAATAACAATTAACAAGTAACAATAGAAACTTGACAACAATCACCTACAATACATTCACAAAGCACTTACAAAGGAAAAGTGGTCCCACGCAAACTAAAAACTTACGCGCATCCATCAACGCGGCGGGACTTTAGCGTTTTCCTAGTTTTAAAAATATTGGGTAGAATACCTAAAAACATATCTTTCAATACTTTGTATGTATTTACCAGCACGCTATACTTCATCCTTTCCTCAATCGTGAAACAATCAGACTGCAAATCTTGGCTCAAGGGAAATGAATCAAACAGATGGTCAATTCTCTTCTGAAGTACAACATACTCAGTAGGTCTTACTGCCCAAACCACCAAGCAAATAAGCAATAATCAATAACAGAGTGAATACTAGAATCTACAAGTAACCTCAACATTCTCTCAGTTACAAACCTCTTCATTCTACCCAACGATTCTACTTATAATTCCAATTGCTGGTGATACTTTATTACACACATATTCATAATGTTTCTTAAAATTTAAATTACAATCTAAGAAAACTCCAAGATATTTAAATTCATACACTCTAGGAATTAACTTACCATTACAATTCAACGTCAAATGAATATCATTCATGCTTCTATCATTAGCCTTATGAAAAATCATAAAATTTGTTTTGCTATAATTAATATCAAGTTCCTGAGTTTTAAACCAATCATCCATCCTCTTTAGAACTTCTTGAAGACGTCTTACGATCTCTTCGACATCCACACCTTCTAAATAAAAGACCATCAAGTCATCAGCATATAGCGCCTAAGATATAATTTATTTATTACTAGGAAAACGCTTAAGTCCCGCCGCGTTGATGGATGAGCGTAATTTTTTTAAACGAAAAAAGCGTAAAATTGTGATTTTTTTAATAGATCATTTTTCGATTACGCTCAAATTTTACACGAATATAATAACTCATAAAATTAAAGTTCTGTGAAAAAATCATTACAATCGGATAAAGCATGTAGGTTTTATTCGTCGAAGAAATGTTAAAAATTGAAAAAAAATCGTAAAATTGCGATTATCATGAGAAATGATTTTTCGATTGCGCTCAAATTTCACACGAATATATTAATTTGTAAAATTAAGGTTCTGTGCAAAAATCATTACAATGAGATAATGGGGTAGGTGTTATAAGACGAAGAATGTTTTAAAAATTTTAAAAATCGTAAAATTGCGATTTTCATAAGAAATAAATTTTCGATTGCGCTCAAATTTTACACGAATATATTAATTCATAAAATTAAGGTTATGTGAAAAAATCATTACAATCGGATAAAGCATGTAGATGTTATAAGTCGAAGAATTTTTTTAAAAATCGGAAAAAAATCGTAAAATTGCGATTTTCATGAGAAATAATTTTTTGATCGATTTTTCCTCCCGTGCAGTTCTTTGTTTAGAGATTTCATAGACCTCCATAAAATTTCATCGTAATTGGAGTATTGGTTTAGCCGGAATCGTGTTCACAGACACACAAAAATACAAAAAAAAAAAAGAAAAAAAAAAAAAAACATTCCGGATTTTTTTCTCCAGTGTAGTGAAATGGAATCTTCGCTTCGCTCGCTACGCTCGCTACGCTCATCCAATTATTTATTTAACGTCTATCCTATTCAGTTATAAAAACTGATTTACAAAGGAGGACAACTAAATAAATCTAATTACATAGATGCAAAATTGATTCCTCCCATTATAGTAGATATATCATAAAGAATAAATAATAGGGGTCCTAATATTAATCCTTGGGGTACTCCACAAAATATATCGAATACTTTTGAACTATATTTTGCAAGGTTTATAAACATTTTTCTTTTTAAAAACAATCCGCTAAAATTGATAACAAATAAGGACAAACGTTATACCTGGGTTTTAATTTTATTAAAAGAGGTAAAAAGGGTACTGAATCGAATGCTTTCCTAAGATCAACAAAGACAGCTCCAACCTTACCATTACGTTTATCAATCCCTTTATAGATAAAATCTGTAAATACTAGAAGGGCACTTTGCGTTGACCTGCCTTTCCTGAAACCATGCTGGTTTGCATTTAAACCTTCAGATGCATCCACTTCATGTAATAACCTCTTGTGTAAAATATTTTCAGTAATTTTCCCTATAATTGGAAGAGTTGATATAGGTCGATAAGAACTCCTATCACTCTTTTTACCTTTACCCTTATAAATAGGCGTTAACCTTGCCAATTTCAGCTATGTTGGGAAATCACCTACAAGAAAGAAATGGGAAATTAGATACGCTAATAATCCGACTATTGATGCGCATTTCTTAAATACTATGCATGGAATCTCTTGAATTGTTGCGGAGCTTCTAATTTTAAGGCGTTTAATTGCTGAAATGACTTCTTCATTAGTTACATTTGTATGCGGGAGATCCTCTGCAATTCTCTTCTATTTAAATCTTTAAACTTACCAATTTCACTGGAAAAATCTACATCGTTCACAACAAAACTTTTTTGTAACAAATAGCAAATGTCTGGATTAGACCTGTAGGATACCCCATTCTCTGTCAAGGCTATGCTACACTCTTTTTTCTCTTTGTTACCTGACAACTTATTATAAACTGACCATAAAGATTTTGAAGAAATATCATTATCAAAGACTTAAAATGCTCACGCTTAGAAAAACGAATCTGATTATTTACCTTATTTCTAGCTTTCTTGTATTCCTCCCATGTTGACTGCCTTCTAAAAATTCTGAATTCTTTGCGCAAGTGGATTTCCTCCTATGCATGGATTTCCTAATCTCTGCTGTTAACCATGGGGCTGGCTTACCTTTAACTCTTAATTTCAAGGGGTGTGCATGCTCATTTAGAGGTTCCATGACTAGGCCTACTTTAACAAACATTTCTAATTTATCATCTGCACTTACCGCCATACCAATTTGTTCAATGGGACCACTTAAGATATCTTCATCTACTTGCTTCCAATCAACATTCTTATAATTTCTAGTATTTACAAGTTTAGGAAGAAATTTTTGCTTACTAGGAAAACGCTTAAGTCCCGCCGCGTTGTTGGATGAGCGTAATTGGTGCATTGACCTGCCATGTGTTATGCAGATTTTCTGTTGTTTTGTGAAAAAATTATTACTAAGTCGATTTTTTTTAAATTAAATTAAATTAAATAAAAAATTAACTTTATTCTTTTATTTTTTCTTAATCGTAATTTAAAAAAAAAAAAAAAATCGTAAAATTGCTATTTTCATAACAAATAATTATTCGATTGCGCTCAAATTTTACACGAATATAATAATTCATAAAATTAAGGTTCTGTAAAAAAATCATTACAATAGGATAAAGCATGTAGGTGTTATAAGTGAAAGAATTGTTAAAAAAAAGAAAAAACCCGTAAAATTTCGATTTTCATGAGAAATAATTTTTCGATTGTTCTCAAATTTCACACGAATATCTTAATTCATAAAATTAAGGTTCTGTAAAAAAATCATTAAAATCGGATTAAGCATGTAGATGTTATAAGTCGAAGAAATTTTTTAAAAATCGAAAAAAAATCGTAAATTTGCGATTTTCATTAGAAATAATTTTTCGATTGCGCTCAAAAACGTGGCAGTTCTAAGTTCAGAGATTTCGAAGGTCTCCATAAAATTTCATCGCAATCGGAGTATCGGTTTAGCCGGAATCGTGTGGACAAACAGACAAAAATACAGAAAAAAAAAAAAAAAAACATTCCGGATTTTTTTCTCCAGTGTAGTGAAATGGAATCTTCGCTTCGCTCACTACGCTCATCCAATTAATCTTACGAACACAATAAATTAATTCATGATCACTTAATTCTACACTTATAAGACCTGACTGAATAATATTTTCATTGTGATTTGCATAAACATGATCAATTAAAGTAGCTGACCTATTATTAACCCTAGTAACAGACTTTATCAATTGTACCAATCCATGTGATCTAGTGAGAATTTTGAAATTATTTACTGGTTATGTCTTCTTACTCAAATCAATGTTGAAATCACCTAGAAAAAACAATTCATTAGCTTCCAATTTTAAATTATTTACAAAACTATCAAAACAATCTGAAAATTCTTCTAACTTTACGTGTGGAGCTTCATAAACTGCTGTAAAAATCATTGGTTTTACATTCCCAAGCCAGAATTTAACTGACTGCAACTCAACATCTATCGGAAATTTAACTTTACACTCAACTACACTTGACATGAACTTCTCAGCAATATAAATAACTAACCCTCCCCCTACCCTTTCACGATCAAATCTTAGCATTTTATTGTCAATAGAAATAAAACCATCTGGAACAGACTCATCTAGATATGTTTTACAGCAAGCAAATATATCAAAATTATACGTGTCAAGAATAACTCTCAACTGATCTATATACTTATCCAACTTACGTATATTGAGATGTCCAAGCTTCATTCCTTTTGGCAATACAGCTAAACCTTTAGCAACAATGCCCATACAGTGTGCCATGTACCTGTCTAGTTGGTTAATAAAATCTGAATCTGAAACATCATCATTTATACTTTGAGGCTCTTTATCGACATCATGATTAAAAAGATTTGTCATGTAAATTTCATGTACACTTAGAGGGGGAAATAAACAATTCATACAATACTATCTCGGCGAAACTCTTCTTGTTCGATTCTTCAGTTCATAGACATCTTGAACACCGCATTGAACTATCCCTATCCCATTCAGAAATATAGGAACAGGAAGGTATATCGAGGTTAAATTTTGGCTATAGTTGGCCTACCTACGCAATTACGCCTACTTGTGGTTGTATAAGAGTTTAAAAAATGTAAACCGTAGATGAAAATTTACATCTTATTTAATGCGTGTGCGAGAAAAGTAAATAAGAGTGAACAGATTAGAAGTATTCCCCGAATTGTCACAACCGGCGCGACTGAAACACCCTAGCGCCATATACGCTCCAGTCTTGAATCACAATAACGCCAGCCATATTGTGACGTAGCGCACCGCCAGTGCTGCGATCTACATGTCGTTTGGATGCCGAATAGCACTTTTCTAATACAACCAAACATAAACCAGAAAAAAATCATTTTGCAAAGCATTATTTTTAGTTGATTTACGACAAATTCAATTTTATTTTCTGTAAAATCATTTGAAATTGATGTAACTATTTATTAGTTTAGAAAAGTTTGATTTGAATTTGAATATTTACCTTATATTTATTTTGCATAATTTTTATTTAATGTGAATTTCTATTGAATTATTTGCTTGGCATTTTTGAGATTTCATTTCTTTTAGTTTAGAAAGGTTTGGCTGTTTATTTACAAGTTTTTGTGTTTGTGGGATAAAAATTATCTTGAAACGTTTTTGTATGGTCAGTGTAGATAACTCAAAACTCTGTTATATAGGCCTCTATTTTTGTTTAGTCAAAATATTTGGAGAGTTGCAGAGACTTTAATGATTTCACTAAATGTTGCGTGATATTACTTAAATCAGTTAATTTTGTGTGGTTTTAATATTGGCAGTAGTCCTTCCTCTCAACTTGACTTTTAACTTGAATCCAAATCCAACCAAAGAACCAAAGGGATCGATTGATGTGCCAGTAGGGTGCAAATTGAGATTATGGGGAATGATTACTGTTAATAACAATTAAAAAATAAGTTATGTTCAATATATATGCATTCGGTGGTTTCTTCCGCAAATGTTTGATTACTCCCTGATTTTTGGCAATCATCATAATCGTTTGAGTGGAATCGTCTAATAAATCAGTTTGTTTTTTCTTTTCATTTAAAAAAAAATAATAATTGCAGCGGGCCAAGTCCGACTGTAACTCGTTTTTGTTTTTTTTTGGACTTGGCCCACTTTTATCCTAATGGGCTCATATGTGAATGATATTGAACCCAACATAGGGAAAAGTAAAAAAAAAAAAAAATTAGGAGTTTTAGGGAATATTCCAGAAAACACATAATTATTATGTCTATTGTGGATAATCTGCATAATGTATAAATTATAATTTTAAGGATTTAAAGGAATATAAATAAGCCTGGTATCTCATAAATCATAACACATTAGAACATAATTAGAAGTTACATGAAAATGTACACTTTGTACAATGAACGGCTTTATTTACAATAGGAAATTGTATCAACTCACAACCGGAAACCAAGTTCACATCACATTTATAAATACTATTGTTCCAAATTTAATATAATTGTTAAAAAGTATTAAAAACAAATCTTCTTTAAAGTCCATTATAAAATTTCAAATTTGTTAAAAAGAATGTAAATAATTTTCTAGTTGGACCAAGTAGACACGCTAACAGGAAGGAATGATGTCTCTTGTTCCAGGCCTCCTCTTTGTGCTTCACAAGTTGCTTGCCTGATCGCCTCTTTATATGCTCCACGCTTCTTCTTGTTGTATCTCAACTAAAATAATAGAAAGGCATTTTTAATTTTTATTGGGCATGGCTAGTGATAAAAATTTGAAGAGAACTATGGACTTAAAAGAAATAACATGAAATATTCTGGGTTTCGAATCCTCGACTCCCAATCGGGTCAAGCTTTTACAAAAATTGCTATGATTCAATTACTATGTTCTTATAGTGAGTGGGCTAAATGAAACATTTTATTTTATTAAAAAAAAAATTTAAATAGGCTCTATAATATATTTTGTACCAGTATGACATTTAAATGGCTTTAACTAAATATGGGATTAGGATGGTTAGAGTGGAATGTTAGTGAGTTGTAACTTGTAACAATGGAAATAAATCAGAAAATTAATGTAATACTAATAATAAATCACTTTATTATTTATTATTAGCCATTATTGGGTAGGCCTAAGCTTCAGCTTTGAATAGATCTAGGGCGACGGTCGTTCCCCCGCAGCCAAGCGCACACGACTGCTTAACGACTAACTTGATCTGTGTACTCTTACCCGAGTTGGGGGGTTTTCAGCTATCTGTATACACCGCCCCGAAATATTTACAATCTTGAAACTCGGTATATGACCTGATATGTGGTCCATGACCTACAAAAAAAAAAAAAATCGAACCGATCCAATAAACTGTTCTGTGTTAAAAAATTGTCTCAACATCGTCGAAAACCTTCCGGCTGGCTGGCTAGCTGGGGGATTCTGACGGAGAGGAATAAGAGCCTACAGAGAAAACGGTACATCTTAGAACTATGAAACTTGGACCACACTTAGATGTACCCCTACCTCAGACGCAGATACTTATGGTTTCAAAACTAAAATCGGGTAACAGGGACCAACTCCGTCTAAGCCGTACATCCGAGCAATTTAGATGGAAAATTACATTTGAAATTTCCTGCTTTCTTTGAATTATCGTTTACAAGTATTTCACGCCTTGATATGAAACGAACAACAAAAAGATGTGATATCTCCCTCTCCCCCAAATACAAAAAATTGTAAAAAATGGCAGCCAAGCTCTCCTTCAAAAGTCTTCGGCTGTGAATACTGTGAGATATAGAAGTTAAGCCAAGCATTTTATTCTTTCTCCCTACTTTCGCATTGAAAAGAAGTAAGATCATTTCACCTGTTGACGAGCGCCAAGCCAACCATTTTCGTGGTAAAAAAAATAAAAAATTTTAAACTCAAAATCATAAAAAAAATTACTTGGCCATTGACTTTTTAGAGTTCTCGTAATGAACCAAATTCAATGGCCAAGTAATTTTTTTTATGATTTTGAGTTTAAAATTTTTACTTTTTTTACCACGAAAATGGTTGGCTTGGCGCTCGTCAACAGGCGAAATGATCTTACTTCTTTTCAATGCGAAACTAGGGAGAAAGAATGAAATGCTTGGCTCAACAAATTATTGTACTTGGGGGGGGGGGGGGGGGGTTTACTTAGGTAGATAAACGACTAACGTAGAATATGGTGTAATTACCTCCAAATAATAATACTGAATAGTGAATACATTAGGTCTACCTAGGTTTGCCAACCGTGGACAACACAGATCTCCACGCATATGTCCGGATGGAGGAAGTGCCTCGTTCCGGACGGCACATTGTCTGGAATTTGTAAATCTTTCAAATTGTGACTACATATAAAATATAAATGGAATTTGAGTACGAGCGTGCCAAAAGCATTATTTTTCCGCTAAAATTGAAGTTTTCATCTTATGGCTAGGCCTACTCGTTTCTAAATTGCTGCTACTTTGAGGTCACTGTCTCGGAAGTTGCACTAATAAAACACGTTTGGTAAAAGTTATGATAGTTTTCTGTCCAAATATTGTGCAGGTTGGTGGTCAAGTGTTTGGTCTGTTTGATATGAGCTGGCTCTAACTTTTGCATAATTTTATTGGAAATGTCCATACAAAAATCTCTTGATACGTGAATCCAGTTAATTTCTTATACTTTCTGAATCCCTTATTGACCTCCAATTGACCCAAAACTTGTTAACTTCAGGGTGTTGTTAACAAAGGTGTAAGTAGTATGTACGTCTCAATCAGAAAACATTTCCACATTTCAAAAAATATCTTCTACAAACTTGAGAAATAACTAAAATTTCCTATTTATGGCATATTTAATTAGTTGGGATTTTGGAAACTAAGCAATGAGTAAGGGCCTAGGTTGTTTTTAAATATTTATTTTTGTTATTTGTTACCTAATTTGTAAAGTCCTATGTAGTAATATTTTTAGTATTATGGCTAATTTACATAAAAACCGGCAACACTATTGCCGGCGGAGGGTCTGACCGGCAACCGGCCAAGGGGGGCAAAAACCGGCCAGTTGTCAACCCTAAATAGGCCAAATAAATGCACTAAGCAAGGAATCAGTGTTCTCCCCAGGCCCGGCAATAATTTCCTGCCGCCCGGCAAAAAAAAAAAATCATAAAAAAAAATTATTCATCTATTTTTTTAAAAAAAATTTTTTACAAAACGATTTGCGAATTTAATAAACTCTAACCGTACACTAAACGTTTAAACGTCCCATCTCTAAACTGCAGCGCAGATTGTAAACGAAATCGTGGAGACTAATCTCGCTGATATAGAACCCGACAAGGAATGCATTTAAACGAAACACATAAGTTGGCAAAATGGCAATCATCTCTATGATCGTGAGCAGCACACACAAGTGAACAATTTTAGCAATTTTCCAATTTTATTGATTGCTAGGACAAATTTTAAAGTAATAAAAATGAAGTCATCAAATACAACGATGTTTCAAGTTGTAGTAATTGTAAACCTTCAAACCTTAGATAATCAACACTTAGAAAGAATAACATCATCACCTTTATAAGGGCCTATTGTACTCATTGTTGCAATAGGACTACAGTAATTCACATAGCCTACCTACATTACAAAGGAGAAAATAGGCTTAGACTATGATTTCAATCAAATTTGAAATGTTCATACCACTAAACCAACTAAAGCAAGCTAGGTATTTTAAAAGGGCTTCAAAAACTTCTAAAACTCACCAAATCGAATCTAGGATCTCAAATTTTTTCCGGGGCCAAGCCCCCGGACCCCCACTATTTTTTGGCCCTACCCGGCAATGTTTATGGAATACCCAGTGAACATTTTTTTCTGGGGAAAACACTGAAGGAATACAGCAGATATTATCTACTTAAATATTAGGTATGTACCTGTCCCTGTAGCATAGACCTATATAAATGGCAGACTTTGAAATGGAAACATAGACACATGGAGAAGAAGAATTTTCTTGCAGCACTAATAGATGGATTGCATTTATTATAATAATCAGCACAATAAAAACTGTTGACATGATGTTGTAGTGCTCATTCATTGTTTAGGTGGCGTGTTATGTGAAAGTTTGTAATAAGGGCATGCTAGCTACAGGGTTGCCGCTTTCAAGTATTTTTAAGGTGTCTCCAGGATACCAGGATTTTTGGCAAAATCATAGAATTTCCTACCAAAATTAAAAATACATTCAAATAACATTATTTTTAATACAACCTAAAAGCAATCAACAGTAGGTAGGCCTACCTCAGAAAGGGAGTAGGTAGTAGTTTAATGTATTAATTACCTGTCCCAAGATGGGACGGGACAGGACGGCCAGTGTAGGGTTACGTATAGGTCCATTCTAATCGTGAAATCTCAGTAATTTACACGATTTCTGTGAACTTAGTCAACTTATTCCGGTAATAAAAACACCATTAGCACCGGGTAATAGTAATAAATAATAAACCCAGTGAATATAGACACGATGGCGAAAACTAAAACGTTAATAGGGCCTACATATATTCTAAGAAAATTCAGATTCTTAGGAATATGTTCCGTGCTTGCAAGTCCTAGTCCACTAGAATTGGACAACAACGTGACACCTTTAACAGATCATGACCAGGCCTCGAAGGCAAGTATTCTGGGCCGGATGTAGGTGGTCAACTCTTGGGTGGCCCAGGGGGTGCAGCCTTGAGGGGGAGAGTTTGGCGCCGACATATGTGTGGAGGGCACGCTAGACTGTTGCGAGCTACCTTCAGGTTACGAGCTGTTGTGCTTCTAAAGTATTGATTAATTGTTTTGTTGTTGTGAATCAACTTAGTATTCTTTCAATAAATATTATTGTCTCCGGATAATAGATTAGTTATTTATTCAACCCCTTATTCACAGACAAGCGTGAGAAGTTACGCGCCCAAGAGCAGGTGGCTGGCTGTGGGCTAGTAGTTGACTAAAGGCTAGTCTGCCTACGCAGCATTGGGATTCATCCTAAGTAGAGCCCTATTGGCCCATCTCGAGTTTCTAATACTAACAATAAAATATTTTGATCAAAATAGTTGTGCTTTTTCAGCCAAATATTATTTTAACTAGGTAATATACACCTACAGTACCGGTATTGCACATGGAATGCAGTACACCTAGTACTAAGTACCAGGTGTACTGCATTCTATGTGCATTGTGCAATAATAAATTAATAAACAAATAAAACAAGTCTTGTTCATTATCAAGACCCCCTAAGTTGTACGTGTGGTTAGGTTAATGGGGGACATTATTATATTATTATTATTATGAGGGGCGGCTCGTGAGTTATTATTGTGGGGGTGCACATAATTTCGAAGTCTTGTTCTGCGGGAAACAAAGGGGTCTGGGGCGCAGCCCCAGCTACCGGAGGCGAAAAAATTTTTCAGACACTAGTGGTCTGAAGTACCTGGAAAACGACTTTAGAGTATATTTTTCGAATTTATTGGTCGGGATAAACTCTCCTATGTGTAATTGTTAAGTGTGGAAAACCCTCCAAAAAATTAATTATTATATGCTTGATTAAAATATTACATACCAGAATAATGTCCCTTCATCTCCTCCGACACGCGCCTCAAACATTTCTAATTATTCGTCCAATGGTTGTTTTAAAAAACTGTTTATTTTTAGATCGCTTATTACCGAAGTCATATTATGATTTCACTTTACGGCACGATAATCATATTAACACTGTTCGCTCACTTAAAACCTGCAGTTAATCTCACTTCACCAACCCTGTCGCCAACAACTTTCACTGGCTATTGGCCGGAGTGTGGGGGTGAATGAATGGTGCGAGCACAATACCAAGGCGCTTGAATGGAAGTAACGGTTTTGACCCTTGTGCACGTGCACCAAACCCAGCTATACCAGACGTTCTAATAACAAAAGACCACCTGAGGCAGGTCCTGCCGGCCGATGCGAAGAAAACCATGTAAAAATGTGTGCACATTCAGAGTGTCATCCCACAGCGGCAGCACTTACTGCAGAATGACTCCTGCCGAATATGCCTTGCTCTGGGCTGGCCGAAATATCCATACAAACAATCCAACGATTTATTGGGAATATTACAAGATTGGCTTCGAACCTTGAATTTGGAATTTAGTTCGCGCAAATATTTGGGGGTGCACGTGCACCTGTGCACCTGTACACGAGCCGTCCCTGATTATTATTATTAATCTAACCTAAACGGTTCATTATCGGGACCCCCTAAGTTGTATGTGTGGTTAGGTTAGTGGGGGGGTTAGGGGGGGGACATTATTATTATCCTAGAACCTAACTCCCCCCTAACCTAAGCACACGTACAACGACAACTTAGGGGGTGTCCCGATAATGAACAAGTACCGTACACCTTTATAACTTGATTTACCTTATATGTTTCTAAAAATGGAGAGAGCTGTTCACATGGCATGTCGGAAGATGTAGAGGAACCATACCACGAAACATGAGCCCTCGGTTCTAGCACGCCTTCTTTACCAGCTGAAGACACTTTGATGTTGAGCACCTGTACACAAACACACACCTAGAAAACACTAGCACTAGGCTATTCAGTTACATTCATCAACTCCTATAAAACACATGAACCCTTGGCTCTAGCGCGCCTTGATGCCTAAATGATGCTACTTTAGGCTACCGGTACGGCGGTACCTAGTGAATAAATTTGAAATAGGTAGGCTACCAGTAGGCCCTACGTAGTTTTTCCTCAATTGAACATAGTTCTACTCCTAGGCCCTGAAATATTAAATAGGTACACCATCAACTTCTTTAAAATTCACCATGAAAAATAGGACTGAGCAAAAAAATCGACATTTCGATATGATATCGATAAGTGGAAATTTGGCTTCGTATCGAAATATCAAAATTTACACAAAAAATGCTAAATTTCGTCATTTTGGTGGAGGTGCCGGGTAGGTAGTCGAAATTAAATTAACTTGGCTGGTGCATATGGTGGAGGTGCCGGGTCATAAAACATGATTGTGAGATCGTAAAAATAGATAAGAAGATGGGTTTATGGTGATACCTTATCAACCCTATTTGGCCACAAATTATGAAAAATAGACCCACTTTATTAACTAGGGAAACGCCAAAGTCGTTGATAGACGAGTGAGCGAGCCATGTGTTGAATACCCGGTATCATTCCCCATACTGGGCTAGATCCAGCCTTAGGTATAGGGGAGGAAAGGGGATGTTCCCGGGTACTCAACATATGGGTCACTCACTCGTCTATCAACGACTTTGGCGTTTCCCTAGTATTAATTAAAATAAATTATTTTTGTAGTGTTTTAACGTTGTAGAATAGCATGGGAAACATAGCCAGTACGAAACGTAGTTAAATTCAGTTTC
>JAMZAV010011085.1:0-20876 GCA_024449915.1 Sweltsa coloradensis | reverse complement strand
TTAACTGGGGGGGGCCAACCCCTTTTCCACTCCAAACCTCCTAGGCCACTCGGGTAAACCCGAAACCAAAAACATGAGCCTCGGCTCCACAACTTCACATTCCACACTTTCAACCCTAAGGTTGGCCTTTGCATGCCTAGATGCAGATTCACACTGGCTTGAACAAGTTAGAAAAATATGACTTAAGGCCTTGAAAATATTGAAAGTCCCACATGATATGAAATACATAGATAGATTTAAAACAGTGAAAAATATAAAAATACAAGGGGTAGGGCTGTAACGTTACATACATAATAAATAATAAACATAGTTTGAGTACGTAAAGGTTTAAGGTTTGTTACTACCTTTGATTTATTTCTGCCAGCAGGCATACAGACTTCACCTACATAATATAGATACTGCCATTGGATACCTATGTTATTTATAGACTTAATTATTTGGACCTAGTCTATATTTGTTTGTTTGTTTATTTATTGATTCCACCCTAGACCTATTTTGTGTTGTTTTGTCTTTAGCAAATTCATGCCACTGAGCGTGACTATGAGCTAGCAAGCAGCCTACTAGGAGTTGGTGTCGATTATGCCCACCTATCAAATGCTCCGTACACCAGAGTGCTGTTCCTCCTTAGCCGAGGGATGGTGAGTAGACAGGAAGCAGAGACCTCTCTGTGGTATTAAATATATTCCTTTGTGGGAAGAGACTTATCAAGATTGCGACTCAGCCTACTGGTTCAACAAATGGCATTGCTAACGGTCGGGTCGGTAATTGCGGTTGTCCTACTGGTAGACAGCGTGACTACCGCTAGTCATGGGTAATCACTAATCAGTTAAAAACCAGTAATCAGCCAGTATGATCTTGTCAAATAAGGATTTTTAGAGGAAAAATTTGGGAAGAAGCTAAATTTTTGCAGAGACCTTCCTTCCTATAGAACCTTTCTTATCAAAATACTAAAAACTCCCTGCGATGGGGACTGGAACTTCCAATATGGCTGCTAATTCGTAATATTCATAATATCATTTACTACAATTCAGAAATTAAAAAAGTGGAAAATCATAATATCAATACTGATTTTCCCCTCTTTTTCTTACAGCGTTATGTTGTGGTTATTAGGTATTGGCAGCTACATTGGATTGACAATTTTGTTTTGTTCGTATCGTTATTTAGGTCACATTAATGTACATAGAAAGAATTTTTCTTCCAATGCAATTTAGTGCTTAAAATTGGACAGTCAAATATGGCATTTTGGAGGAAATACCAACATTGGAAAAACCAAAATTCTGAGTGAATGCACTAACCAATTTTGTTGCTAATATTTTTTTTATAGTGATGACAGCTTGATAGAAAAGGGTCTTTCATTTGAAAATAACTTTCATCTGAATTACCTGCAATTGTTCTGTGCGGGGTGTAGGCCTATAAAATATAGGAAATCAACTGGTACTTGAATAATCAAACATATATATATACCATGATTTTAAGACGTCACTGTTGCCCCTACCAAACATATGGTGGTACCTACCATTTTTGTAGGGAATTCAGTGGTGAATATTTCCGCAATTGTAACTTTTTGTCCAAGTCCAACCATTTTGGAGAAACACGTTTTGGCCACCATTTCCCAATATGGAGGCCGAAGCTCCAGTCCGGTCATAGTGGAGAAACCACTTTAGTATGTTAATAAGAAAGGTTCTAGGAAGATCTCTGCAAGAAATTAGCTTCTTCCCAATTTTTCCCCTAGATGCCAATTTAAGGTCTTATTTGACAGGAGTAGTAGGCTACTAGGAACTACGTGATGCCTGGAACTGCAGTAAATTCAAAAGATCAAAATTGATGCAATTTACTACATATAAAATCCTTTTACTTTCTTAACCGCATATTTAGCGCGGCCAAAATTGATGATTTTAGTACTGGGCCTAATAGGAGTAAAAGAGTAATAGCTATTCATATTTTTTCATCAAATATTGATACATATTCTAGCCTATGCAACCTTTAATTCTATGGATATAATGTAGGTATTGTATTTTTATTGGAGCCTGGTATAAATTATTGTGATTTCTTTATTTGAGCAGTCATGTGTGATCCTTGATCAATGACCCAAAGATTTGAACTTTTCATTTCATTTCAATCGACTCAAAACTATATTTATGTAATGAAACTATGGAATCACAGTTTTTGTTACTGTGGTTGAGCAAACGTTATAGGCCCTACCGGACGACTACCAAATCCCTCTGCTTGCCGCCAGTTACCAATGTCAAATTGACTTGAAATAACACTACCAGTATCTCTTGTTGATGGAGTACCAACCGCAAAGGCTGAACCTCTATTGTTCTGGGCCTCTTTCTTATTGGATACTCAAAGCTACAGTTCTCTGAACCCTGTTTTGCTTTTTTACAAGGTGCAAGCTGTATTTTATGTAGGGCTAGGGTTAACCGAGCTAGGGCCTATTTGTAGTGGTTAATTTGTGAAATAATAACAGGGCGGACGCTCGATGGGCCTATAAGAATGTAATAGAACTGCCCATGAAACAATTGTTTTGGTAAAAGTATGTGCCCTGGCACAATGGGGTTTTGGGGAGGGTGGCCACTATTGTGTAGGTCTGGGGCGCATAGCCCCAGTTTTTATTTTATTTTTACCATTCCAAATGAGGACACTTGTTTTTAGCGAGCTTTCGTCGACAATTTATAAAATTATGAAGATCCACATATTGTCAGGTTACGAAATCTTGTCACTTTAAAGTACCGGTAACTTTTTCTTTTCATTCCCATGCAAGAAGATTGGGCACAGGGAAGGAATTTTTCAAGCTTATACATTGCATTTTAAAAAAAATAGTTCAGTGTGTTACAACATTGTATTGATTTTACAATTAAGTGGGTGAATGCATCCGCCCCCAAATTAACCACTACCTATTTGGTTATCTAGGCCTAAGTTCAGAAACTAGATACTTTTAATGGTAATTTTGCTAGCTATGAATAAATTTAATTTTACCTGCAATATGAATGCAGGCTCTTCTTCAGTGCTCTAGGGCTAATACTTGGGCATAAACTCCTGATTGCTTTCACTCTTCCAACAGCTGTTGCTCATCAACAAGAAGTTCCAAGAGGTTCACCCGTTGCTAAACCAGGCTGGACACCTGGTCGATGGCTGGCAAGGAAGCCAATATCAGAAAGAGTACTTGAAGGTGTTCTTCCTAGTCCTGCAGGTAGGAGAATGACTGATAAAGTGATATGTAGAGTAGTCCATAGATATTTGCATTAATATGTTGGCAATTATGTTTTAATATTTCACATTTTCATTTGCAAAATCACATTTGATTTTCACTGTTATTTGTCAATAATAAAAATAAATATTAAACTATAGTTGCTGAAATTGTAGGAATTAATACTTTCAGTGGAATCACATTACAAACATTCGTAGCATAGAACGTATCCAGCAGAGTTTGTTAAGCTTGTCTGCTACAAGACCAATGTTACCTATCATAGATGCAACTATCCAACTTTACGCAAAAATGTAAATGTTGTATCCACCGCCGTCTGGATGTATGTAAGATACAAAATAGCTGCTTGTCATGGCTCAACAAAATTCGGTCATGACTTTCAGTGAACTTTCAGTCGGTAAAGAAGTTCATGCCCCCCCTTAACTAACACCATCTATGGTTCAAAGCTGGAACTAGATCTGTGAAACTTCCTTCACCTACCTGAGTTTGTTGTCATAATTATAATTCATGGAAAATAAACAATTCCTTAATATAAAACGTTCCAAGTAAATAAAAATATAATTATCACCTTTATTATTCATTAATTAAAAGCCCGGCCATAAGTCCCAATCCTAAACCTGAAATAAATCTACTTCCGCCCCCCTTAACTAGCCCTATCTAGCGGCAGACCGACAAAGCTCTATGCCTTTTGCATGTCAATCATTTAACATGGGGAAATCCGAGCCATGACAAGCAGCTATTTTGTATCTTACATACATCCAGACGGCGGTGGTTGTATCACTCGAAAATCTGCTCAAGCAGACGGATCTAATATTTTTATTTTTTATATAAGCTTCTGCATAATTATTTTGACTCTCAGTCTCAGCTTCTTGATCTAGTACATTTTCACGTTCCTGCAAGACCAACACGAAACCTAGGGCCTACAGACTTTTCATGTACCAAGAAGCAGACTAGACATTTTTAGTAAATTTGCCAATTAACCGGATCTTATCCAACATACTTATAACCAATTAGTTGTCATCCATCCAGATCTTGACATAAATCTCCTAAATTTTCAATGTTTAAAAAGTTTATCTTCAAATGTTTTTGATGTTGAATAATATTGTTCTTGTCATAGTTTTCTATTTGCATTTCGTTTAGTATAATGTATAATTGGATGAGCGTAGCGAGCGAAGCGAAGATTCCATTTCACTACACTGGAGAAAAAAATCCGGAATGTTTTTTTTTTTTCTTTCTTTCTGTATTTTTGTGTGTTTGTTAACACGATTCCGGCTAAACCGATACTCCGATTGCAATGAAATTTTATGGAGACCTTCGAAATCTCTGAACTTAGAACTGCCACGTTTTTGAGCGCAATCGGGAAATTTTTTCACATAAAAAACGCAATTTTACGATTTTTTTCGATTTTTAAAAAATTTCTTCGACTTATAACACCTACATGCTTTATCCGATTGTAATGATTTTTCACAGAACCTTAATTTTATGAATTAAGATATTCGTGTGAAATTTGAGCGTAATCGAAAAATTATTTCTCATGAAAATCAAAATTTTATGTTTTTTTTTTTTTTAAACAATTCTTTGACTTATAACACCTACATGCTTTATCCTATTGTAATGATTTTTTTACAGAACCTTAATTTCATGAATTAATATACTGTATTCGTGTTAATTTGAGCGCATCGAATAATTATTTCTTATGCAAAATTGCAATTTTACGATTTTTTTCTTTTTAAAAAATTACGATTAATTAAAACATTAAGTTAATTTTTTATTTTATTTAATTTAATTATAAAAATTAAGTTAATTTTTTATATAATTAAATTTAATTTAAAAAAAATCTTCGACTTAGTAATGATTTTTTCACAGAACAACAGAAAATCCGCGTAACACATGGCATCTCAATGCACCATATACGCTCATCCAACAACGCGGCGGGACTTAAGCGTTTTCCTAGTATTTAAAAAATCAAATCATTCATAATTTAGGAAGTTTCAAAGAGCTACAAATCACTTTTTATGCACAAAATGTTTTTTATTCAGTGCAAGAGTATGAAGAATCTTTTAACCGCTGTCTTATAAGGGAGGTTATGTTTAATTATTAGGCCTACATATATTTAATGTTTTTTTTTAAATGCTACAATGACTTGACGTGTTTCATATATTTGTAAAAATGTAAAAGAAATCAGATTCAGATTCAATATAAGCTTTATACATTTTTGTTTACACCAAACACATTACAATATAAGGAGAACATATTTAACACATTTAAGAAAAAATACAATAATATGTACAACAAAAATAACAGTTCTAAGAAAATGAATCCTCACCATGGGCCTTGCGGCCTGTGCGTGAGGGCTTCTAATTTAAATTATTGAAAAACAACAAACAGCTCAGATGGCAAAGGTACTAGAGTAATGATTTTACAATGCATAAATAAGGCACACAAATAATATATGATTAAATATCAAGAAATTTATAAGATAATTTTTAAAAAAAATTTCAAATTGAACATAAGAAGCACAATCAATAAATGAATATGAATATGAGTTGGTGCATTTCAATTTGATGTGGAATGCTGAACTGAACGCCTGTAGTGCGTTTGGAGCTTAAGAGTTAAGACCCTGTTTATATTACTAGCGTAGTGTTCTATGCATGTTGCTGAATATGCGAGTAAAATTCATCGTGTCCGTTTTGGACACAGGTTGCAACGACGGTTGAGTTTTCAACCTGTGCTCTAACTTGCATAAAATGCTAAACAGTGTCTAAGAGTTGCTTAGATGGTGATGGGTTGTCTGTTGTTAGGTTTACCACTACTTGATGGCTGGACAGGTGAAGAGTGTGAAGCCGTGCTTGAAACAGCTGCAGCAAAGCATTCAGACAATCATGCAGCCATCCTGGCCATCTGATGAGGGTAAGGCCCTACGTTTATTATTGAGCGAGCGTCTCCACTTGACTCTTATGGCTCGATTTTTTTTCTTTTTTTCTGTTACTGCTTCGGTACAGGTCGCACCGTTTCTCTGATCGACCTGAAATTTTGCACACATGTACACACCATCTATGGGTCTGTCCATGGTTTTTTCTTGTGACCGTTTGCAAGAATTTTGAGTATTAGATCACAGTTTTTTATTTATTGGAGCGTTTTCTGGTCAAATTTGTGTAAATAATTCAAGTTAAAAAATAATTATTAATGTTCAAATCTCAAACAGATTGGTACATCCAAAGACTTACAAAAAATTAAAGTTCATCAGTTTCCTCTTGTGACAAGGTAAGCACACTGAAATGTACAAGTCAAGTTTCAAGTCCTGGCCTATCAAATCTAACTTAATTTTGAAATAAAAAACTTGTCTGATCACCAATCCCTAAACTAATGTACAGGACAGACAACATCTATTTAGATGCGCTACATTGAAAGGACACTATGGGAAATGCCAGGGGGTATGGACAGGAGGAACCAGGAGTCCTATCTTTACTGGTTGTCAAGACACATGATGACATAAATATGTCGATGTGGGCATAAGAGAAGAAGAAGAAGTATTAAACAACACTTGATTTGTTAACATTGGGTTAAAGATAATGACATTATTCATATTTATACTAAACATGTATGGTTTCTCTTGTGACAGTTTCTCTTGTGACATATGTGAACCAGTATTAACCCTTTAAGCGCCGGGTTTTCTGGCATCGGTCACACGCCCTGGGCCGAGTTCTTTTTTAAAAAAATGTAATGATTTACATTCGAATAGGCCTGTGTTCACTCGATTCCCCGAAAGTAAAGTTCTTTAAATCGTGCTCGTCTTCATCATAATCAAAAATTATTCTTCTTACCTTGTTTGATCGAATAGGCCTAGATGTTGTCTTAGGGCAAAGCAAGAGTGGACGACACACGGCATCATGTTCTGTTGTAGGCCTCGGTAAAGACTTACTTTCTGATTACTTGATAGTTCTTGGTCACTGTTATCACTTCCTTGATCAGAAATAGAGCTCACATCACTGTCACACGGTTCTTCATCGGATTCAGCTGTCAAAAATTATCTCCGCAATATCGTCTGTTGAAATGATTTTATTTTGGTGCGAAGTCAAGTTCCGTTTAGCCATGCTCACTCGAGGCGCGCGCCTTTGACAATGAAACTGGTAACACGACGTCAAACATTCACGCTCGTTTCAAAAACACCGACAATCGAAATGTTGCACTTGAAGATTCATCACTTTGCCGTAATATGTCGCAAGCGTTTGCAATTTACCAGACGTCGATATCTACAATATATCGTCTTATATTTAATAAAAAAAAAAAGCGGGAGAAGTAAAACGCGTATACGCGGAAGTGGCCTAGCAGCGACCTCGCCTAAGCCCGCGTATACGCGGGCGTGGCGCTCAAAGGGTTAAGCAAGGTTAATATTAGTTACAAAGCATTGGTTTTATCATTCAATAGTCATACTGTCATTAGAGAAGCAACAAGATAAATTACAGGTAGAGTGGAATACATAATATATATATTTACAAAACAAATGGTAAAATGTTGACAATTGGTTAACTACTGAAATATATGAGATCGATTATTAGCTAAACAGTTAAAAACAAGTGCAAAAGTGCAAGTGTTAGTAAAAGCATTTATGATGGATTGATTGACCATGTTGAATTATAAGATTTATCAACATCAAAAGAGCTTAACACAAAATATTTGTAGGGAAATGAGCAATGAAACAACACGCTGAAATTCCACAGCTTCAACGCAAAAGATAGCTACACGCGGACGCCCTGAATACGTAACTAAATTAGGTGCTGCATTCAGTTTGGCTAAAAGAGTGTTCTTTGCCAGTAGGCCTATAGCAAAATCATTGATAGCAGGCCACATAAATCGGTTTGGCCACAAACTTTCATAAATATAACTCAAAAGTCAAAACGGTTTAGTTTTAGCGTTAGTTTAGCCATTTGATAGGCATAGAGCTGAAAAGTGAACCAGTTATTTGATAAAATTTGTTTAAGGCTATAAAATTAACAGGCTGCTTAGTTTTCTAAAAACAGTCTAGGCCTAGGTCTAAGCCCAACACCTCTGGACTTGTACCACCCCTACCTAGAATCATAGGTCTTTTGCCTACATTCAAACCACTTAGTTCCCGTAACTAGGCTTAGGCCCAGTAAAAGTATGATCTCTAAAAGTCACCCATGTCATGTCCCTGGAAGCCAAGTCTTGAGACCACTCGTTTCAACTCACACACGTCTGAATCGAGAAATTCCTCCAAGTCGCTCAAAACGCCAAATCGGTAATCTTGGGGACAAGTTCACGAGTCGCACGGTGACTTGGAACGATGTTTTTTCTCTTTCAAACCACGAGGTATTGGTGGTGACTTGTGAACTTTGTCGACTTGAAACGATCAAAACAGTTTGTTATTGATTCGGTATTTATAAATGTGACAGATCAATCTAGATGAATGACTTACTAGTTGTAAATGCAATTAAAGATGGAACAAGATGAGCTAGCAGCGGCAAATATACGTAACCGTATTAATACATGCATCAACCCCTTTCAAATTGATCAAACACCAAGTTAAATTAAATATGCCCATTCAAATTATTATCGACATTTGATATCTAGGCCTACACTTTCAAAGACAACAATACAAAATCAAAATAGCACAGCTTTCATAATAAATAGATTGATTATTTCGATCTAGCTGGCTGTGATTTTTAATTGATTTTATTTTGTAACAAAGTTTTCTATTGGTCACTATGGAATTGTGGGGGCGGAGCCTCAAGCCGTGAAAATGGTCCAAGACTACCGATTATCGTTAACCCCAAGTCACCGGTGACATAGAATGAGTGACTCGACTCACTTCTCGACTCAAAAGAGTGGGCTCAAGACTTGGCCTCCTGCCTAAAAGTGTTAACATATCAATTCTAGGACCTACTGTTTAAAAGTTCTACCTTGCTAAGCCTAGCATTTCTAACCCTATTCTGGCCGGATTCCATTAGTGATTCTGAATCTAGATCTAAGTATTTTACAGTAGGCCTATTATAACATGCATATTATTTCAATAGAGCCTAAAATGTTGATGTTTTACTATACATAATGGGAATTAAACTTAAAATAACAACAACAAACAACAAGTAGAACCATGTGCTTAAAAAATGTGGTTTCTCTTGTGACAAGTTCTTCGGTTTCTCTTGTGACTGATATGAGATCTAACTAGAAGGCTGTGTATTGAACTCAGGTTGATGCCACTTACACCATCTATTTAGTGTGGCATGAACTAGCACTGTGCCAGTTTTGGGTCGATAATGCAATACTCTGTTCTTACAGCTAGTTGAATCACTATTGGTTTCTCTTGTGACAGCTTCAAATACAGATTTGAAAATCATATTTCCACAAATCTTCTTTTATTTTTAGGGGTTAAAGATAGTAGATTAATAAAATATACACTTTGCTGAATACTGGGTACAATTTTTTTTATTGTAAGTCAATTAGAAAACTTTTGATAAACATCAAAGTTTAAACATTATTTTCCGGTGTTTTTCCGTTTAAAAATTTCCACGTTTAACTTTGTTTTGAACACACATGTATTAAAATAAACTTCACGAGGCATAATAAATAAGATAGTGTGATCTTTTGTGATTAATTTGATGTAGTATCATACTTAGTTGTAACATTATTTTTTATGATTTTGTTATTTTGGATACTTTCTATAGACATACCCTATGCGGGTTGCTGTATAGTTTTGAACAAAAATCGATCGTTGGTTATAGAAAATAAAAAAAAATATTAATAATTAGGGTGTGCAACGATACGATTAAATCGATTATTAATCGAAAACGATTAATCGATCTTTTACAAAAAAATCGATTTTCAATTTTGCACTTTTTTAAATTTAGTTTTCAAGATCCGCCGCCCATTACCCGCGAGAAATGTTCCTGTACGTTACGTTTTCCCGCCAAATACGCCGTGATAACCGCCGATTTAATGTCTTGCTCGCCCGTGAGATACGTTTCCATCAATTTCTAGCACGCCGAGATTGTTCCCGATCCACATTTGATTGAAGCAACGCCGTAAAATACATCGTTCGTACCAGCCTTGCCTTGTCATCATGTGGCGCATGCGCTGGCCGTGCAAGGTCTGAAGGAGTGGGCGGAGTTAAAGCTGCATTCTGTTCAAGCGTTCCACGCGGCGTAGTTGGCGCGGAGCCAATAAAACACAGTAAACGCACACAACGCGCCTGAAACGCCGAGCAGTAATTGCACCTTTACGTAACATGGCGTCTTGAGTGTGACAAAAATGATTGCTCTGGTGTTGTGTTTCGGCCTAGGCCAAGAGTTTTCGAGAACATGGCATCAAACAATTGAATTTGATCACCGCATTGATGCCAATTTCATCTCGTATGCTTATCTTTTCCTCCACTTCCTCTGATTATGCTCCCGAGTCCCGACTGTCTTCGTTGAGATTGTTGTGCGTGCTCAAGGGGAAGCGTTATCTGTACCGGGCGCGGACGTATGCGTACTTTTCATAGCTATTTTATTCTATAGTGTTTAACGTTTTTAACGGAACTCGTCGATTGCGTCGAAGCCTGCAGGGTTGGCTTGGTCGCTTTGATTTAAAGTCCCCCACTAAAAAATCAGTTATATAACTGAGGGGGTAGACTCTAAATAAAATTTATTTTATTTTTTATTTTTATAAAGGATTTCGGATGCGCTCTTATGATTATACCCTAAAAACTAGCGCGGCGTACTACAACTAGGCGGAAAGTTCGACTAACCTAACGAAAGTACACAGAGAACTTTGGAGAAAATGGGCTGGCGTACGTCGTGCCCGGGTACAAATAGCGCTTTATGTGCAAAAGTCCCCGCCACGGCGCCGATGCGAACTCGTGCCTTGCGCAGGCGATTCAAACTAACCGAAACCAGACCGAAGTTTGAAAGGAACTTGCTACTATCCCGACATTGTACAAAACAATTAAAATCAATTAATAATCGATTATGGAGGTGAAAGTGAATTCGATTATGGATTATATATTATAATAATTTAATCGTTTGACATCCCTTAAATATAAAAATATAAAAAAATAAAAAATTTCCGGTCGTTATGAAAATTTTGCAGGGTCAAAAAGTACAACATTCTCTCCTATTTTAAAAATTTTCAGCTAAATCGGTCTCGAGACCTTAAAGCCATACTATCACATTGATTTTTTTGCTTACTTATGTTAAACCTAAATTTATTTTAAGAATTTAAAAAAAAATGAATTAAATCTGTCAATATTCAAACATGGTACGACCAATATTGTGGAAATTGTATGGTGCGTGACGTCCCCACCCGTGACGTAGCTGGATGGTTTACAGAGCTTCACTACCGACGGACTCGAGTAAATGCGGCCGCTCACTGCTCGCCCATTCAATACCATCGGGCACAGGACGGGTCAGTTTTAAAAGTGTTTGTTCTATGTACAGGGTGTTAGGATTAGCTCCCTTCATTTTCGACCTTCATACACAGAAAGTGAACAGAGGAAAAATCTAAAGAAAAATAAAGAAAAAGAAGCCCGGATAAAACAGTTTAGTGGCAGGAAAGGTGATCTTAAATGGTGTAGTTGTAATGGGAAAGTACATCAATGGATACCGAAAACAGAGTGCTTATATTGTCACGAATCGGAAAAAATAAAAAATTTGCGTGCTAATTTCGATTGTATTACTATCCATGATGGGTTCGAGCATATTATTAACATTCATTTTCTCAACACTGCTAGGCAAAAAGTTTTTGTTACTCTCCACGTGTAAAGAACAAAAGATATATCTAAAGGATTTCAAGTCGCATACGGGAGTACTGTGGACTCTTTTACTAAAAGTGATTCGACTTTAATGATTTCTTTATCATTGTAAGGATTAAGAACAGTGTATACATTTGTAACACGATTTTAACCCACGGAATTATATGAAAACCACATTTCTGTATCATAAACCTGATTTGATTTTGTTGTCCAATACATCCAATTTAAAAACACCCCACGCGTCACACATTAATTATTTAAAAAAAACTAAGAATTATTCAGTATGTTTGCGTCTCTTTGTATGATCATTTATCACGACTTAAAAAACAACTTAGAACCAAAAAAGTAGACAAAATCCACACTTCCCTATGTTTGTTAACTGAAGTCACTGTAAATTATTTATAAAACTAATAATTATTCGGTATGTTTGCCGTCTCTTTGTATGACACACGTATCACTAACTTTAAAAACTACTAGAACCTAAAAGAAGACAAAATCCCACTTCAACTATATAGGCATGTTTGTTACTGAAGTCACTGAGCCATCCGTACTCTTCACATATCTCGACAAACCTTGTAATGCTATTCACTATCACATTAATTAAATTAGTACATAAAACACTTGTTGAGCTGTCCACTGTGGGTAGAACAAATCTGCGAACACTCCATCCACACAGAATGTCAACCCCCTTTCTAAAACAACACATGTTCTAACCGAGTGTCTACCCTCGCCCGGCCGGCTCGGTCAGCTCAGCAGGTCCCCTCCACCCGCGTCACATGCCCCAGGCGCGCGTCAAAACAAAAACCCTTGTATAGGGTATAGGCCTCATCCAAGGTTTCCAAAATGTCCGGCATTCTTATTTTTGTACACCTTGTATAAAAAAATACTTCATCCATTGTGATTTAATGCCTTTAAAGTAGTGTAGATAGAAATTACATTTTAACAAAAGTAACGTTCCAGGCAACGAAAAGTCGCACGAGAATTCTGGTCACTATGCACTGCCACCTAGAAGTAATCAAAATACTATCGAGGAAGCAGTGTATTATTTTTTAAAAAATAGTTTCCCAAAGAAATGATGTCAAGGTCCTCTAGATGGCGGTGGATTTTATCCACAAAAGAAATAAGAAAAGTTGAAGATCCGGGAAAAAGTTGATAAATAACCGTGATGATGTTCGCTCTCACGTAGGGTAGGAGTGGGCGCATGGGAAGTCGTACTCGGGTCGTGGTTGCACGTACCCGGTGCTCGCTCAACCAACCCGACGGGGGCCTTACGTTTTCCTAGTATATTTGTTTTTGAAGGTGATCACTGATCAACACATAAAAATTGGTACAATGTTGCAAAGTAAACCAATAGATGAATGTTTTTTCATTAAAATCAAATAAATTATGCTTCTCCACCACCAAAAACATTAAAAACAATAACTATTTGTATTTAAGTGTTTAAAGAAAAAAAATTATAAGTTTTTTTAAATCTCGTTTAGAAAAAAAATCTTAAATTTTTTTTAATGTTTTTTTTGACAAGCTATGCTGGGCGGCACTGAATTTTTATTGGGCGGGTCAAATAGCTCTGCTTCAATATAAAAATATTTCTCTCGTAGCTTCATCATACTGAACATTAAATATTCGCCGCGGTCTGCAGTAGGGCCTACGGGTTTCTATAGTTCAATGGAACGCCGCTCAAAGCAGAAAAATAAAACAATGCTATTATTGCAGTCGGAAAAAATGGTATTGCAATATCGAAATAATTTTCATACTACGCCATATTAGCAAAATGGCCCCGACAACAATATGGCCTACTCAAAAAGATCGTTGAACATCTCGCCCTTCCTAACTAGATCGTTCTTAAAAGTCTCAACTTTAATTTATCAAAATTTTTATGCAAGGCCTAGGGCACCAACAATCCAGAAGTTGAAGAGCAATTACAGCGTTGGACGGGATGTTTTTATCTAATGGTGAACAATTTTCATTATTCTTTATTCACGTCATAGAACGACAAAATTAAGTCCCCTGAAAAAGTCATCCATAGTGATGACGCTATGTCAGGAAAAAATAATAATGAAGATTATTCAGTGGTATGGGAGAGTCTGGAAAGAAAAGGAGTGGATAATGGGACTGATAGACAGGTTAAAACTTAAAAGTATGTATGAATGAAGTATGTGAAAGCTGTGTGAAAACACAATTTGGATTGTCAAGGTGGTTCCAAATAACAAAAGGACTATGGCAGGGAAGTGTGTTGTTACCATTTTTATTCATAATCGTGTGGATGACAACCACAGCATGATAAAGATGGAGGCAATGGAAGATGTGGAGGTTATGTGTTTGCCGATGATTGGGCATGGTTTCCCAGTATGAGGAGGTACTCCAAAGATATATAGGCTTGTGGAATAGAAACATAGGGAAAAAGCAAGGGATGAAAAAAAAGCGTTATTAAAGAGCGAGGTTGTAACTTTGCCAGGAGAAGGGGACTCAGGGAATTATCAAGAACAGATAAACATTGGAGGAGAAAACCCTGAAATAGGTGGGATATTTTAGTTATCTAGGAAGTGAAGTTATGGCAAGTGGAAAGAAAAAAAGAAAATTAACTTCAAAATACAAAAGGCCAGTAACATCTACCAGTGTGTGAAAGGCCTGATGTGGTAGGGCCTATAGAGAAATACCTATTTAGTGTAAGATGACACTATATAAAACTTATTTTCATACCATCCTATGTATGCAGCAGAAACCTGGACAATGGGAGACGAGAGGAGAGTCAGATACAGGGGGCAGAGATGAGATTCCTGAGGAGCACAGTGGGCAAGAGGAGAAGAGATAGAATAAGAAACACGACATTAGATAATGCTAGGTGTAGAGAAGTTAAGTGACGGGATAGGAAAGACACGATTGAGAGGTATGGACATATGAAACAAATGGGGAAAATAGGATGCCCAAGAAAATGTCTCTTTCTTCTTCTTCTTCTTCTCTCTTATGCCCACATCGACATATTTATGTCATCATGGGGTCTTGACAACCAGTAAAGATAGGACTCCTGTTCCCCCTGTCCAAAACCCCCTGGCATTTCCCATAGTGTCCTTTCAATGTAGCGCATCTAAATAGATGTTGTCTGTCCTGTATTCCTTCACCACAGAGCTTACACATGCTGCTCTCCTCACACCTTTTCTGTGTACGTGCTTTGCTAGCAAGTCATGGCCGGTATCTAGTCTAAACTGTGCTGTTGTAGTTCTTCTTTTATAATGGTTTGTCCTCTCATTTCCTCCTTTCCTTGTTTTAACTAGCTCACTCCACCTTTTATTCTTGCCTTTCTCCTTCCATGCTTTCTTTACCTCCGAGTTGGGGGCGGGGCTGATTTCAGATGGGATTTAGCTGATCTGTATGAAATGTTGTTTATGAATTGCTTGGTTTTACTTCCCATTTTAGCGAGGAAATCAGCCTTCTCTTTTTCCGTTTATGCCCCCAGTGTGCCGTATCCATTGTAGCATAACTGTTTACCTCATTCATCAACCTCAGGATTCTTATCTTGCAGTTTCTTATTTCTGCTTCTTTTTCTTCTCTCCACTATAGCCTGGATAGAGGCTCTTGAGTCTGTTAGTATCACCACCTTCCTTTCTCTAAAGTATTCAATCTTCTCCAAACGCTTTGCTTATTGCTCTCATCCCCCCATCAAAGTTACTACCATTTGATCCTGCTGGTAATGATTCCTCAAACTCTCTACTGTGTATTCCTGCACCTGCATTCCCTTCTCCTGGTGTTGCTGATCCATCAGTGTATATATGCAGCCACTCTTCTCTGGGTATTCTTTGTGAATAAATCTAGTGCCAGACTTTTCATATCTCCTCTTGATAGTTCTTCTTTTTCTCTTGAATTCCTTCAATGTTTAGTTGATGGTTTTTTTTCCCAATGATGACATATGAATGTTTGGTTTTCCTATTTCTTGTCTGTTTTTTCAGTTATCACTCCCCTTTAACTTTCCCACTACATTCCTAGCTTCAGTTATGAATTTTTTTTTGTGTTTTAAGGCCTTCTTGGGGATCTCTGTCCCAATAATCTACATCTAAGCGAACCATTTTTTCGTACAGGCTTCCAGCTGCTACATTTCCCCTTTGCTTCCAGTGGTGGGACTTCAGCTACTGTTTCCATTGCGGTGATAGGTGTGGTTTTCACTCCCCCTGTTATGATCCTCAGGGCTTTATTTTGGTAATGTTGAGCTTGTCCAAGTGTGTTTTTGAAGTTTTTAATCAACATGGCATTTCCATATTCCAACACTGGACGTATGTATGTTTTGTATGTCGTAGATAGCGTATTGACTTTGGGCCCTCCCCACGTTACCCCTGATACTCTTTTCGTAAGCCTAGTCTTTTATTACTTAATTGGCACATTCTGTCGATATGGCTAGACATCGTCATTTTCTTATCCATCATTACACCCAAGATAGATTGGGTCTTCTTCGTATTTTAAGCTTACTCCTGTATATTTTAGGTTAAACTGGGCATTGTTCTTCCTGTTGTACAATAACTGTATACTGTTTTTGTTTCATTCACTACCATCCCATTTTCCCTGGTCCATTCTTCTAATGCTTGCAATGCCTTGTTTCATTTCTAACTCCATTTTCTGTACGTCTCTGTCACTATACCACAGCACCACATCGTCTGCAAATAACTGATCTCTACCTCGTTTTTTTTCCTGTATATTTTTGCGCCAAGTCGTTTATATATATCAGGAAGTAAGTAGGGCTTTTTACTGCCCTTGTGGTACTCCTGCCTTGGTTTTTTCTATAACCGTGATCGTTTGTTGTTGCATCTTAACTCTTATATATCTCTGACTTAGAAAAGTTTTTACTCCATCTGTAAATGTTGTGTGGTACCCCATCTCTCTCATCTTTTTAAAAAATATTCTCTATCTACTATATCAAATGCAGTCTTAAAATCAACATAAACTACCAATGTAGATAACTTTTATTGAACCCTTCCTTAATTATCCCGCTGCAAGTATGCCACCTGGTCTAGTGTCCTCTGTTCTGCCTAAAACCTGCCTGCTCCTTTGCCCAACACTTCATTCGACTCTAAAAATGTTTTTAGCCTATAGTTGACCATATGCTCCATTTTTAGCCATCATCGATGTTAAGGCTATTGGCCTTAGCTTTCGACTTTTTAGCTATCCTTCCCATTTTCAGCAGTGGTTTATCTCTGCTTCCTCCATATATCGGGAATATTGTATTTCCAGATGTTTTTAAAGAGATTTAGTATTGCACTTTTACCTTCCTTACCAAGGTTCTTTAGAAATTCCGGGTATATCAGTCGACCTCCCGGTGATTTTTTAATTTTAATCCTTCTTAGTGCTTCTTCCAATTCGCTCATTTTGAAAGGTGAGTTATATGGGGCTTTTATGTCACCACAAAGTTTTGGAATCTACTTTAGTGTGCTTATTTTTCTTTGGTTTTTGCTTGTTTAGCTTGAAATTCACATATCACTTCTGCCTTCCTCTTATCATCGTGTATTTCTTCTCCATTGTGTACTAATAACTCATTTTTGTTTGATCTTTTATCTTGGTTATTTAATTTAGAGAAGAATGTATGTGCCCTTTTCCCGTCCCTTTGGTAATCAATATTTTTTTACAAATTCTTCTAATGCCCTCTTTTTGCTCCGATTTTGGCCCTTCTTAGTTTTTGCTTGTCTTTTCCTTAGCTCTATCATATCTTCCATGTTTTGTGTTTTCTCCAGCCTTCTTCCCTTGCTTCATCTCTCTGATCTTGAGCACTGAGAGTTCATTATTTTCCAAATGGTTTTAAACCGATTTGCTTGCCTCTAGGTATATGTTTTTCAGCTGCATCTTGTATTATTTTTTTTATTTGTGCATTCTCCCTGTCTTTTCCTCTTCAGCCTCCCTCTCATCAAATGCCTTTTCTGTGTCTTGTCTAAACCCTCTCCAATTTTTCCTTTTTGAAATTCCATGTGCACTTTGTATCCTCTTCTTCTTTGCTTCCTTTTTCTCTAGTGACTAATATCATTTTATGACCTGCTCCAGTAGGGGATTCCAGAATTTTCTTGTTTAACCTCTTCTTGTAGATTGGCATGGGGAAAAAATAGATCAGGTCTTGACAGGTCATGTATGAAAATTCCCTGTATGAAAGAAGGGTTGAAGAAGCAGAAAAAGACGGAGTAGACCAAGGAAGAGGAGAAAGCTGGGAAGATGTGGAAGAGATACGATTTTTGGGAGGATAGAAAGAAATGGAAAAATTTTTGTTGCTAAACCCCAAACTGACCCTGCAGAAGCAGGGAAACTGCGATGGATAATGATGATGATTCACCAAATACGACGCGACGAAACATCCCGTCATGTTATAATTTCTCTTCAATTATATTGAGTCGCGAAAGTATATCTTGTGAACTAATCCAGAAGTTTTTAAATTTTAAGGGTCTCGGTAGCTTGGGGGTAAAGCACTCGACCGGCAATCGGGAGACCGGAGTTCGATACCCCGCTGAGATGTATTTTTTATTGAATGGTTATGTTGACAATATATGTACGATTTCAGCTGTGAGCGGTTCCAACGTTGGTGACATGTTCCTATGGATGCCCAAGGAACACCTCTATGTGCTGGTATACCTGGTAACTGTGATGCATAGCATGCAGGCGGGCTACATGGACAAGGCACAGAAATACACAGACAAAGCACTCATGCAGATTGAGAAGCTCAAAAGTAAGAGATCTTTCTTTTAAACTTTCAAAACTTGAAACTTGACAGATCTTGTTTTGTAGATTATGTGTAAGGTCTTATGCCGTGATTGCTTTTACAATAATAATAAGATGAGATAATTTATTGCCCAGTTGACTTGTACATTTTACAAATATGTTGACCTTGGCAATGTTTTGCATGATAATGACCTTGTGATTTACGTTAATTTTTCAAATCTTAAATAAAAATTATGAGACACATAATATGTGTCTATTATATTTATTAGTATATTATACGTATTTAGCGAGTATAGGCCTCGTGTATATTTGAAATTGTCAAGTTCAAAAAGTGGGGTGCGGCCCATTATGAGAAGCCATTTATCAATAGTATTTATATCCAACTCTTTAAAATCTGAGTGGTTTAAAAAAAGGGTGCGGGCCCTTTTCTCGAGTCGAGGGCGGGCTATAAGCGAGTAAATACGTAATCCTTCTGTTAAAGCGCCTTAAAACGCTACTAGTACTAAATACTACTACTACTACACTACTACTACTACTACTACTAACTACACTACTACTACCACTACCACTAACCCCTTACCACTACCACTACCACTACCACTACCACTACCACCCCCACCACCACCACCACCAACAACAACAACAACACCAACAAAAACCCAACACCACTACTACTACCACCTCCACCAAACACTACTATACTACCAAACCCCCACCCCCACCAACACCCACTACTAGTACTACTACTACCTCCACTCCCACCACCACCACTACTACTACTACCACTACCACCACCAACACCACTACTACTACTACTACCCACTACCACACACCCCACCAACAACACTACTTCTTTCTACTACCACCACCACCAAACCCCACTACATACTACTACCACCACCACCACCACCAACACCACTACCTCTACCACTACCACCACTACTTAAAAACTCACAAAAATAAGCTTTAATGACTGCCTCAATGCCAGCATTATAAAAGTCTTGCCACCTGGAAGGAGAGTTCGGAACTGAGAATTTGGCCCACCAAATGGTCATCAGCTCCCTTGAGCCCCCCCAACCTAAACCCTACGCTTCGCTAACCTTGGGGTCCAGAGGGGAAACACAGAACTACCTTACCCGACTGACCTTCTCTAGTTCCCCTCTTGACCCCCCTTTTTAAATATTTGTAAATGTAGCCTTTATTTGTCAATTGCTCTCTCAACTCCAACGGGGGAACAAGGCTGTTTTAAGCCGAAACTTTGTCATGATGTTATTTGTGTATATATTTATGGACCTTCAACTCAACAGCCATAACTCTTTTTAAAGGGAGCTGTTGGCTGAACTCTTTCAAGGTAAGCTTTGGCTCCTAGCTTCCTTTTCAATCTTTCCCCACCCAACACTAAACAGCCTCAGGCACCATCAACCCCAAACAATTTTAAATTGAAAGTTTCAGCTCCATGACCATTATATTGAAAGGGTTTCTTGAAATTTCTATGGAAAAATTCGGAATTTTTAGCAAAGCATAGCTTTGAAGCTAATATTACACCAAGAGTTTGCTTTTTTCTCTTGTCCAATGAAAGGTTGTAGCTACCGTTAGTTACCGTAAGATGGTGCACCGTACAAAAGCAGGACCAATGTTGACAATTCATTCGAAGCTTTTGGGGTGGCTTCATTTTCCTTGACGTCTGCCCCGGGCAGTCCCGGGGGTTTGTGGAGAACCTATTGACTTTCAAGGTTTTAACCCCTCCTTTCGGATATGCGTAAAGCCCTTGGTCCCCCCTTGGGACTTTTCAAAAAGGGAGAGGGTAATGCCGGGACCGGGGTTTCCCCCCCCTGCCAACCAGCCTGACAAAAAGGTATTTATTTTTAAAGGGGGTATTATAATGATAGGATGCCTGAATGAAAATCCAAAAGTGCATTTGAAATGTTGTTTTTGATGTTTTTTGCACAAAAACCGGTGAGAACCACCTGTTTCAGTCGTGGACAACAAACCCTCCTCTCCGTCTTTCCCGCTCATGTTGTTGGGCAATCAATGTGTCTCTGTCATGGGCAACAAGGCTCGCCTCCCCAAAAGATCTCGCAGGCGTGTGCATTTTGCCAGCAGCAGCCGGTCGTTTAAAAACCCCACCGCCCGCAGATACACACGCGTCGGACCCTTTCGCAAGAGCATGAACTGCATGGAGGCTGGGGTGAGGGGGGCCTTTTTTTTAGTTTTTTACGGGCGGAGGGGGAATTTGAA